>DWHK01000249.1:0-15552 GCA_018247855.1 Graphium androcles | reverse complement strand
TGGTTGCACAAAGACAAGGTAAAATTGTAAAAATATGTTGAAACAAATTAAAAGCGATTATTTGCCAATTAATATTGAACATACATAAATGTGAGTTATGAAAAGAAGGATGGTTTGACTTATGAAATAAAAATATATAATGATTTATAAATGTTGACAATATTAACATCCTCATTACTAGTTAGTAATTTTTTAGTTTTACAATAGTTATTGTAGGCGATTAAAAAATTCCTCATTACAAATTTTATGCCTTATTTGAAGTAATTATATTTCTAAACATGTGTAGGCAAATTTGCAAACCGTTCTAATTGCTCATTTAATTAAACAGACTTTCTAAGTTTTCAATGTTTGACCGAATATTCGTTTTTTATCCAACTAAACTTTTAGACAAAGAACGAATATTCAGGTTGGATTGATTATGGATACTTAGATTATGGTCCAGAACTTATGGAGAGTAATAGGGTACTATACGCCACGCTGTCCTAACATCGAATGAGATACAACATGATTTTTAATAAAATTAATTATATTGATCTTTTAATCAATCCGGCACAACAGGAAACCAAAGTAAAAAAAACAACGCTGTGTGAAAAAACTATGGTTATGTACACAATTAAAATATAAGTATATAAAGTTATTTATTATTATATAATTTTTTTTAAAGAAAATACTGAAATAAAACTAATATAAAAATAATACTATTCATCTATAAATATCTTTATTTAAATATACAAAGATGCTGTATCAATAAGGTTCCACCTCAGCACTATGTTGAAATAAGCCAAAGTTGATATTCTCCTGGCACCGCTATTTTTAGAAATACATACCCAAATTTATTGAATGAACTAACAACGGAAGAAAAATGATGGAATCAACTAAGTACCTATAAAGTGGCGAAAGGGCGCAGATAATAATAGTACATACTTCGATTGATTAAATATAAAATATCAAATCAATATTTGGGCATGATCTTATCTATGTATCATATAAACTGGAAAGATTCCGTATCAAACCCTTAACCCTATTAATAAGTAATTTTATTAAATTACATTTATCCTGATCTAGAGTATATTGCTGGAATATCTATAATTAATGATAAACTTTCTTTTGTAAACAACACTCTTCTCACACTGTATGATGTTTTTTGACAATTTTTGCATGTAATCAGGATGAGGCGGCCATCTGTTCCTTAGATAAATGAAGGTATAAGGAAACAGAAAGAAGTAAGGAACCGTTCTAAAAACTTATGACAGTAGAGATTAAGAAAATTGCACTGTCAATTCAAGCAGTGGCTTTCAGTTATGATGAAGTGAAAAGAGTAAAGATAAATACGATTTTATACAATCTTCTACATGCCATTTTTCATTTAATTAATTTCTCTCTTTACACTGGACTTTCCTATAAAGAAAAAGGCTTTGACTCCAATCCAAAACATCACAGTTATTTACGTCCGATTTCTATTCTTCTCCTTTTGTCTTCTGATTCTGTAGTCTTGTGTACTTGAGCAACTCTTTAAGTTTATTTCTAATCATAACTTACTGGGTACTTTCCAGCCTGAATACAAAAATTATGAATCCAATACATTAAATGTTATCAGAGTGTACAATTCAATAAAGTAATGTTAGCGAGCTTAGTTTCATAATCCACCTATTGCGATTTTAATTCAGATTATACGTCTGTCCATATGTTACTTACCTCGGCAAGGCCGTAATGACAAAACGTCAAAGATAATACGTGCTGGTGTTTTAGGTTTTACATCACTTATCTGCACATAAATTCAATATTACGAGTATAACATCAACCACAGAGGTTGTTGGCTATGTGGACAATACGGGACTACCGGACGATCTCCGGTGAGGCTGCCTGCGCGCTGGCCGGTTCCATGCCCTGGGATCTAGAAACCAGGCCTTGCGTCTTTCCACACATAGCGGTAAGAGGCAGTGGCCCAGGGTCAATTACCGACCTTGGAGGAGTTAATGGGGCGCAGGCAACAACTGTGTTCCCTCGCTGTCGGTGAGTCAGAGCAGAGGCCGGAGCACCCCAGTGCCGGCTTACGAACCGTTGAGGCCATACTTTCTGTCCTCGGCGGGTGGTTAGAGAGACGGTACGGTACACTCTCCTACCGAGTAACGCTGGTCCTCTAGAGACATGGCTGTTCGGGAGATACCTGCATCGCCTGGCGGGGATGGAACCCACAGCGGAGTTCTACCACTGTGACGTATGTGCTGAGGAGACGGCCCAATATGCACTGGAGGAGTGCCCAGACTGGAAGGAGCAGCGCCAAGACTTAAAATCTATCGTGGGGCACGATCTCTCATTACCTGTTGTGGTCCGCGGTATGGTGGACAGTGAGAAACCGTGGGCGTGGGTGTCCTAGCACCCGACGAGAGGGGGCCTGTGAAGACCACAGTAGCGCGAGGGTTCACGGAAGAATGCGTCTTCGTGTTCCCGTGCCCCCGGCCAATGGGACAGAGAAGGCGTAACGTTGGTTCTTTAGTGGGTAGCCCCGTTCTTATCGGGGACCTCCACATACCCCTGCTGCCAGCCCACACGGTAGCGGGGGATTTATAAAGGATTTTTCTCAAGGAAAAAAAAAAGAAAAGGACCTGTGCAATTGGTTGAACCCTTGTTCAAAGCCCTTGTTTTAGTATTAATTTGCTTCATCGTCACATTTTATGGTCACAGAAACGAAATTCTTTGTTCATAATGCGTGCGTGCTATGTTCGCGTACTCATCTGATGCTCTTTCAGATGTTGTGACCTCTCGCCTCTTTTTCATAAGAGCCATAGTCTCGCTTGGGTTGGACTTATTTAAGGTGCCTCGTACAAGTCTGTGGTCACTACCAGTACTAAGCCTGTTGACCACTGAAACATCTGTAAATACGTATGTGCTTCTTATCCGTTATTTTAAAATCGATCTCTTTCCTAATCACTTTCGGAACTCTGCTAAGTCCATCTTTTTTGGCGGTTCTTTTTGCATACTTTATTTTATGCTGGCTCTGTGAAGGGTGCTGGTACCTCCCCTTCTCTTAGTCGTGATGGATATCCGTCATATTAGTTCATGAGAGTGACTATTAAAAAAATGGATTAATATAGATTGCCCACCGAAAACTAAATTCGTCAAGAGGACTTTACCAAATTTTTCACCACACGTGAAAATTGCAATTCGAGTTCGCGCATTTGTTGATTGGTTCAGTAGGACCGCAGCGTGATATAATAGATAGCGTTAACTTTTTCTCATTTATTTCGCTGTTGTATACAAAAAGAATTTTTCAGTTCCGTCGGTACCTACTTTCAGGGTATGAGAGAGACAGCGCATTAAAACACAAAATATACAACTTTATTAAGTTAAAATCAGTTTTTTTTAAAAGAAGTTTTAAGTTATACTCACGAAATAGCTAAGCGAACATTGCTTCTATTTTTTCGTTCTCTGAGAGGATGTCTATGGTCTTAGCAGTAAATTTTGAGTGTTGCCAGTCACACTATCCGACGGTATTTATACTGCCGACCACAATAAAAATGCTAATGCCTGTTTAGCCTATTCGATTATTATTGAAATCAGTACTCTTTATATATTATAATATTGAATGGAATCCTGCTGTATTTGAGTTAAAATTTCATCTGATGAGTTATTCAAATTATTGTTAGCTACTGTATTTACTGTATCATTTAATCGTTTAGTTATAAATAATGGTATTCTTTCATTTTAAGGTTAAGCCGTAACTGACAAGACGTCGGTTGCTCGTAAAAGGAGTGCGATTTTGAAACACAAACACAACACATCAGGTTACCAACTTAGAGGTTTTCCTCCCAAATTTTGCGACTAAATAAGTGGCTTGGGATTTTTCTTGGGGCTTAATATTTTTGGGGTTATTTTTTGGGGATCTTTATTTATATAAATGTGAACTTATTATGCAAATATTTGAATTGAATAGTCAAAATTGGAAGAATATGAAAACATTTTTTTTAATATTACACAACTTGTAAATAGAAAAAAATATAAAACGCAATTTTATATACATTATGTCGAAATTAATGAAAATCAGAAAATTTTTAGGAAAATACTTCAATTAATAAATAATTATAAAAAATTTAATTGCATATGCAGAAATTGAACTATTGAATACAATTTTCTGGATTATTTTTAGAACTAACATATTTTAATAAAAAATAATTTTTTTTTACAAAAAATTACTTAATATTTATGGACATCTTTTAAGTCAGTACCGTTGTTTTAAATATTGTTGTTTATTAGTGTCAATATGATATCTTTTTTATTTAGGAGGTTTTCAGGTAATTGTGGTAGATTTTAGGGGGTTTTATACAATAAGCTTAGTTTATAGATTTGTTTCTCACTGGATGATCCAAGCGCTGTCACAGATGCTATTGCCGATGCGGAGCTTCAGGGTATAGAATTATTTATTTCATCCACTGTGGTCCTTATCGGAAGTAAATCAAAACTCGGTTTGGTCGCTCCTGTGAACACCTGTCCTGTAAATATCCTACCTTCAAAAGCGCTCTCGCCGCAGTAAAGTCGGAGCACATTGGCAGAATTAGCGAGAGACTAGTTCGCTTGCCTTTGGGCACTCACGCATTTTGATCTCTTGCTAAATCGGTCCAAGATAATTTCTGTTTTCCCTTGTCCTCAAAAATAATGAAGTCAGTTATTAACAACCAACTCCTCAGGAACCTTGAACACCATCAACTGATCGAGGACTGCCAATACGGTTTCCGACGAAGTATAGTATAAGAAGAATGTCTCTACCACATGAAAAGATCCTAATCAGATCATTTCAACAAGTGTTAATCAATGTTCTAGTAAAAATTGTTAAAATATTAAATGCTAAACTTTTATAATCAGACAACTTATAGCTTTTAATCCGGCTTTTTTAAAGTAGAGCAGATGTTTTACGTAGCATTAAACAATAATTATCGCGCTAGTACAATGCCAACCTTGGAAGCAGTGGGGATAAGAGGTTGGGAATATTAAATAACCTACGGACATATGAACTATCTACTTCCTTTCAGAAAATTTAGTGATCATTTCTACTAACAAACAACAAGATAAAAATATTAATATCCGAATGTGAATCGAACATGACATCCGATTAGTGAATCACCAGTCTATAGCACTCGACCATGGAGGCAGTAACACAGAAACCGTCATAATACTAAGACGATATAATTTTATAGGTCAAAGTTGCCAATTGTGCAGATGATTCTACTGATGTTAAGTTACAATCTCGCTCTTGGAAACCTATAACATCGGGAGAGTTGCAGAGGCGCTCCTGGTTCTAGAAAGGATACATCATCAAAGGTATAGATACTAAGTATTGAAAAGAGTAAAGAGTATAAACAAAAGCGAGTATAAACAGTTCACATACCGGCTTAGTATGTCAAGCGATGGTACCTCTCAGATCAAAAATGCCTATAAATGAAGCAAGATCTGTTTGTAAATTTTATTAAATAATGTAGTAACGGTTGGGGATACATTCGAATGGTATCGATCAACAAAATTTATATGGAATCACCTTTACACAAAAAAAAACTCAAATTGCTTTTTACTTAATAGACTGATCGCATACTGGACACAGTAAAGTAATTCCAAATTAATATAAAAACATTGATATGTATCGATCTGGTTAGCGAATCACGATGGCTTTACAACAAAAAATTGGTTGTCTGTAAAGTCGGTTTACGGACGATAATTTTACGCGATAACATTATAAGCTGTCTTTCTTCTACTCAGACGTAGTGGAAGATAGATAGATGCGTCACAAGCCGAACGCTTAGGCCGATTGTGCCTCTCTATCGTACCACGCTCTCGCTTGCACGCTCGGCTCAGGCGGATCGTGACAATGAGTCATTCTTTTTCGTGCGTGCAGCCGGCGTCGATCGATTTATAAGACGTTATCACGTCGAAAATCTAATTTCATCCCTTAACGGAATCATTACAATAATAATGGAATAGGATAAACAGGCATTAGCATTTTTATTGCGGTTGTCAGTATAAATACTGTCGGGTAGTGTGACTGGCAACACTCAGAGTTTACCGCTAAGACCATAGACATCATCTCAGAGAACGATAAAATAAGAGCAATGTTCGCAGTACTGCTAATCTTAGCCCTTTCGTAAGTAAAACTTAAAACTTCTTTAAAAAAATTGATTTTAATTTAATAAAGATGTATGTTTTGTGTTTTGACGCGCTATCTCTCTTAATCTCTGAAAGTAGGTACCGATTGAAACTGAAAAATTATTTTTGTTTACGACCGTCAAATAAATGAAAAAAAATTAAAGCGGGGACTCGAATTTCGTGTGGTAGTAAATACAGTAAAGTCCTCTCAGGCGAATTTCTATTTCGACAGACAATATACATATAATAACAGATGATCCAATTTCATAGTAGTCTTTTCGCTCTGGGTCAATGGGTCGGAAATTTGCCATGACCGAGGAAAATTAGGCGAAATGAGCGACTTTTGACATAGCTATTCGAAGAATGGATCATATGATTTTAAACAATTTGGAGATCAGTCCGTATTGCCATAACAATTACAATACAAAATAATTGCCCACGTGTATGTTTGTTAAATAGGTGCCCACATCACTTGTCATTTATGTATATGTAGGATATAATTGTTATTTTTTTAGGGCGCTCAATAAAGAAGTTATTGCCAACCCGGGTATAGAAGATGGGTCGTTTATTTTGGATTACCCCATCGAGATAATCGACGACTACAATGCAAAAACCAAGAGGGACGAGTGCTCCGAATGTTTGA
This sequence comes from Graphium androcles, assembly GCA_018247855.1. Classification (NCBI taxonomy): domain Eukaryota; kingdom Metazoa; phylum Arthropoda; class Insecta; order Lepidoptera; family Papilionidae; genus Graphium; species Graphium androcles. The sequence continues at coordinate 8,777 of DWHK01000249.1, read as the reverse complement.
ACCTGGACAACCCATTGAAGCGAACAGAACAACTGTTGTCTGAAAAACCTACGACGGAAAGCGGAATTTATGCCAATCTCTGTCCGATTAGTTGCTTCATGGACGAAAGAGTAAGTTATTTATATACATTAATACCCTCCATCAAAAAAAGGAACAAAGACAAGACCACAGAGTTTGTTGATGGTTCTTCTCTGGAGAGATCTGATTTCCAAACCAGTGGTAGTTTTTAATTAAATTGCAATAAAGAATTTTGACTTTGATTTCAGTGATTTCATCTGTTCGATGAATACGGGTAGGCGCCCCCGAAGACCACAGCTGTTACTGTGTATTTCGTATTTCCTTTCCAAACAGTGACATTCTCAAACCTTGCTACTCCATCTACACTCCCTAAAGTCTTCTTATGTCTAAACACTTTGCAACCCGCATGCCTAGAGTGGCCACTTAAGGGAAAAATTCCCCGAATAAAAAGAAACCATTATAAATGGCCCATAGTACCAGGCAACCATGCTGTTTCAGGGCAAAATGGCAGTCACGTTGATGGTGAGGCAGGGAATGCTAAGAATCTTCGGTTGGTTGGCAACCAACACAGAATGATTATTGGTACCTTGAACACCTTTGGACTTTGAGGCAGTGAAGGTGTGGGAGAGATGGAAGCAGAATCGTGGTTAATCAAATCGCAGATTCTGGGACTTTTGGAAGAGGATTCCCCTTTTCTTGAATTTGATAAACTTACCCTACTAGCGTGACGGAGACCGGCTCTGTTGCATCGGTCTTGGATTTCCCGTTTACAAAACCTTAATAGCAACTCCATGGAGATCTCGAGTTTGTCCTTGCTGGTAGAGTACCTTATTCTTAAACTGAAAAAAATATTCTTCCTGAAAGTTGTGTAGGTATACGATTTCGCTACGATGCCCTCGGACAATGAGCTCGAATCCATCTCTAAGGCATACACATAATACCACCAAGACTCACATCACGGTTGTTAACAAGCCAATATATATCCATAACAAGCTCGAGAGATTCCGAATGATTAGATCGACTCTACGTTCAACTCCTCCTTAGGTCACTTTAGCTTCGGAAAAGATCTAACATAAACTTCGATTCAGTTTGCTGCAAACTATAGCGGACAAGGACGAGGAATCGGAAATATAGGGATAACACTAAGCAAAATAGACAGAAAACACTTTGGGATGTAACGTAGACCTCGTGAAAGAAGCCAACTTAGCAGCAAGACTGTGGCTCTTATCAAAAAGAGGCGAGAGGTTACATCATATGAGAGAGCATCAGAAACGAACAAAGCACGTACGCACTATGAACAAAGAATTACGCAGGCGGATACAATGTGACCATCGTAATTTTATTACAGACACATTAAAGTTACGATAGAGAAAATTAGTACTAAATCAAGTAAGTAATAAAGCAGAAGCTTTAACTAAGGCTTCAGCCAATCGCACAGACCCAACTTCTGAAGCTCAGCCAGGTAAATGGCCGTATCGTATCGTCAAAGCGATAGATTTTAACTAAAGTAAAATGTTTTTATGGTAAGCATTCTGCTGCAAATACTGCACTCACACCTGCAACCTGCGTAGATGATAGCCGAGCTCCACACTTCTCCAAGACTACTCAGAGAATATCTCAAACATCAGCTTAGAGGAGAATACGATAGCCCTTGAACAGATAAAAAATAGTAAAGCGTCTGGTAAATATATAATTACTGAAATATAAAGACACTCCGGTGCTGAAAGAGCTTTAAGTTTTAAAGTCTCAGAAATGTCTTCTTAATTCTATCATTCACAAAGTGACTGTGCTATTGGTATGAACTCAGAGTGTGGTTGTCCTGTTCTTCAAGAAGGGATAAAAATTTATTGAAAAACTATAGAACGACTTCACTCGTGAGCCATATTTGTGAAGGGTTATCATAAATAATCTCACACAAAAGTTTAAATACTGTGGGCCACTGGAACAGGCTGGGTTTAAAAATGTTACTTCAACATGGCCCACATTCAAATGCTGTGTATAATCGGCTGATATGTTTGGCTTCTATGGACTACGAGAAAGCCTACGACTCTATTGAAACCTTTTCTGTTCTGGAGTCCTTACAGCGATGCCAAATAGACCACTTCATGGTATATCGAGGTACTAAAATGTTTATACGATATCACTACGATAACCGTTCGGATTCAGGACATGCAGTCCAAGCCTATCCAATTGCAACGGGGTGGGAAATAGGGGTATATCCTCCTCTATAATGAAGACTGATTTAAGACGCTGGACTGATAATTGCAAGACATCAACGTCAATAACAATACACATAGTGTCAGAAGCTGAAGGATCTCAGTCGAATGCTTAATGGTGTCAATACTGCTTCTCGTTGCATTGGGCTAAGGATGAATTTGGACAAGACGAAAGTCATGTTCAACAAACTCATAACCCTTAGTCCGGTTACCTTCGGGAATGCAATAATTGAGGTAGTTAAAGGCGGAGGAAAGATCGTCCGCGCTTGAGATGGACTGACGATCTTGTGAGGACAGCTAGAAGTAGCTAGATGTGATGTAGCGGAGGACCTTGTATGGTGATAGATATTGGGGAAGGCCTATTTGCAATAGTGGATAATAATAAAACTTAAAATTATTCTCATTTCGTGTTTTTGAAGGTCGCACAAGCATTTATATTATTTTGAGACCACACAACAGCTTCTGTAATTTTGGACCTATTAGGTCCATAAGACCTGGTCAGTGTCCTTACAGAAGACTAAAAGACATATTTTAGCACGTTTGTATGTATAAGTAAGTAGTTACGATTTTGCATATATGTTTGACAACTATTAATTGATTTTTTTATTTTACACTCAGACAAAGAAATTAAATGAAAAGAAATCTGAAAGGAATAACAGAAACAAGCTGAGAACACGCATCTCCATTGCAACTCGGCTGCCACTGGCATGCATGCGTATTTTTAATATGATCATAAAGGAACGTCAAGGTATGGTAGTTTATATTTCATTTCTTTCAACTCAGTCTAAATCCGAATCAGTAAATTGTTGTAAGGTCCCTTTTGGATACCGTATCGAACTAAATAATCTCGAGGTATTTAGTTACATGAATTATTTCCATTAGCTGTAGGATAAATACTATTAAACTGTTTAATAATGTTCGTGATTTTTTGTCAAAATCGATGATTTCTCCTGGCTGGGAATATCGATGTTTCAGTTTTGGTGTTTAGTCTGTTAATGATGGTCATGATTTATCGCCACGTTAATTCTTTCTCGTCAACGCTTGTTTAAATCATTTAATCTTTACAATTCCGCCGTAGCCGAAATTTCGACAGTCCTCCTGTTGCGTGTTTTTTTTATCAGCTAAATAATGACAACAGGTTTACGTGTATAAGACTGATAGTCTAGAAACTATGTTTTATCGTTTATAGGCCTTTTTCTCGTAAAGACGTTTCACGTCAAAACACATTTAAGCTAATTCATAACTATTATGTATATTTACAGCATATTACCAAATTTAAGCCGATGTTAATATAGAACGAACGAAACTTCAGAACCGGAAAAGAAAAGAGGACAAATGACGATGAGAAAAATAAGATTAGATATTTGTTATTATAAAATTGTATAGGTTTATAATGTTTGATGATTGTTAAAATTAAATAATTTATGCATACCATAAGAATTGTTATTATTATTTTCTACTGCATTCCCTATTCATACTTTTTGAAGTTTCTTTTTTGAATCGTCTAGACGATTGTCTTAAATACCATAATTAAATAAATTTTTATGTCTTAAATTGAAAATAAGCTGCAATTACATTCAACTGAAACAAATTAGGTGAGGAGGTACTTGAAGTGGTAGTGCATAGCATCCTTCATACAGCTTTTGCTGCACTTCTACGACTGCGCTCGCCCGGGTAGGTACCACCACCCTTCACAGAGCCAGCATAAAATAAAGTATGCATGACTTTTAGAGTTCCCGGATGGTCATTCCTACCCTCTTCTTTCCCCGTCGAATCCATACTATATTAAACTATTCGAAACAGTGGAATTAATATTCGCAAATAAAGGTAAAAGCCGAAGAGCCTTTACTAGGGTGAATTATCTCGGTATATCACACATGGAAACAATCTTTTTTTTAAGGTATCGACTAAGTCATTAATAACTTTAAGCATATGTGAATTCTACAGACCATTTTTGGAATAATAGACCACAATACCTGATTAAGAAGATCTTCAAGGGCACGCTTGGCGTTACCGTATGCTGTTTCTTAATAACCTGCATTAGGTGTGACGTACTCTAGCAAACGATTGGTACAGACTGAAGGTCCATATCCTCGAGAGGAAATAGATCTACAAATGTTATAAATAGGTAGTTAATATTTCAATAATTCATACACAGTAATTGTTGATAAGGTGACTCATAGTTTTTAGAACATTCTATGCGTAGCTCGGTCAAGGATGGTATGCTAGATGTGTATTACCAGCTAAAAAAAAAGCTAAACTGCCTCCATGGCCTAGTGGTATAGGGCCGTACTTTACAAACCGGAGGTCGTGGATTCGAATCCCGCGAAATATTTATTTAAAACTAGATATCATAAGCCATCTTTTAAGTACAAGATTAGGGCATAACTATATCCAAGAATATGTCGTAATAAAAGTGTGTTTAAAAAGGCTTCATAAACTGCCTAAGTCATCACACCTCACAGTGTAGGTATTATAGTTGCGCTCTGTGTAAAGCTATAGACTTAACTGCCTCGTGTTCTCGCGGTGTAAGATATTGCTCAAAAAAGCGAAGGTTGTGGTTCCAAATCCTGCAGTGAGACGATGACTTTGTGTAGTTGTTTTCTAGTTAGGTTGCGGTAATACAGGGTGATCACCGAATTGTCTGAAAAGCAAATATAATCCATGCTTCAGATGAGAATTTAAAAACCTGATTCCGAATCTCTCTCTCTCATGTATCAGTCCCAATGGGCTATGGGAATGAAGAAATTGTGTGTGAATCTGTGTATTTGCAAATACTTGTATATAATATACACGTGTCTCTCGTGCAATTGATTGATGTTTTATAGATTGGTCGCCGCGGCTGAAATTGGCCAGGAGTACCATGTTATAGTCCATCTGCCTAAAGTGTAACGTAATGGTACTCTCACAAGCCATGTGCATGATCATTTTTAGGGGGAATTACTTGAAAATACATTAAACTTTCACATTTTGTACCGCACAAAACAAATACGAAGAAGAAATATTTACATTACAATTCCACTAGATGACTCAAAATCATCAATTCGAAAGCCCGTATTTCCAGATTAGGAACAGCAGAAGATAGCTATGAAGATCCTAACATTTTTTTTAATATAGGGATCAGCATTTATTTCTAGTCTATTATGATTACTGGCCAAGCTTTTCGCGCCGTTTTTTTCGTACCCTTTTCTTGTGCCATGGATTTTGGGTACTATTTGATACATTGGTCCTGAAAGCGTCTGACGCAGCTTGATTAGTCCTAGATCCTGGTGCTTCGTATAATTGTTATGAAGGAGATCGATTTTGAGGGTTCTGTAGTTCACATCTCGGAAGCCTTATAGTTTCGTCATGTCCGTCCGTCCATCCGTCCAGGGTTTACCTTCCAAAGGGTTAGTGCTAGAAAGACGAAACTTAGCACAGATATGTGTATTTACCACGCCGACAAAGTGCTAATATAAAATTACGAAAAATATTTTTTTTTTGAGTGTACTTTTCAACTACTATTACCCTATAGTGTGGAGTATCATTAGATAGGTATTTTACATTCAATGAAAAAACACAAAACATTGAGAGATTGCTAAGACGATTTTTTAGTTTATGTAAACGTTTGTGAGATATTCAACTTTAGAAATAGGGCAACTTTAAAATTACTTGTAGCGTCATCGTGGCGGGTTTTGTAAATACTCAACGGAACTATATTTCAAAAAACCGGACGCCAGTTTTTCCCTTTTTGTCCATGCTAAGATGCTCCTTACTAATGGCTCCATGATATAGCCACTATTTTATTTGACGTAATCTCAACTCAAATATAAGCAAACGTCAAAAAAGTATTTTTAGTTAGGCCTACTTACGATAGTGACATTTCGCCACACAAAGAAAACATGTATTCACGTAATAAAAAAACTACAAATAAAATGTTACGACGAACAAACGCAATAACATATTGCGCGTACGTAATCACAGATTCACTAATCAAAATATGGCAGGAATATGCGCGGGAAAAGTAGAAGTGAATCCATAGACTTATTGTCTATATCCGCCATATTGTAATACTAAGCAAGTGTTACAAATCTTAGATTTTAAAAATAATTTTACCATTTTAATGAAGGTTAATTCGCCGAAAAAAATCAAAAGATTATTTCTTTTTGTGATCTATTTCGTATCTGTACACCATATAGCCCCCGCTCCATACACAAAACATCTCCTTTGGCAACGGAGAAGAGGATTCACTTGATGTTAAATGATAACTTCACCGATACTTTGCAGATACGTTGCTAACTTTGGTGGAAATTGGTCATTAGATAGTAGGGGATAGGACCATATTTAGGATTGAAATAGGAATGAAAGTGGAGAAGACGGTAGGTATAGCCATCCGGCCAACCTCACAAGCTAATTTTAGGCAGGTTTTATGTGTGAATTAATGGTACGACGCTGGTCGAGAGCCAATAAAGTCAGCAAGAAACGTTTGTAAGATGTTAAGCTCTACTACCAGGCAAAGCTGTGTTGTTCCTTTAATCTTTGATAAAGAATATGTATTGAGAGAGGGAGCTACAGTAAGCTCCGATCGCATCGATTCAAATAATGGCTAACTGTTAGCCTCTTAAGCCGTTCCAGTCATTCAGTGTTATTCGAGTCAATTCAACGCATTTCAATGATTCGTAGTACTACCACTGCATGCAACATATTAAGAAGTGTCCCCAATATGTCGTCAATTATCATTATGCACGCACACGAGAACAAAGAGGATGAATTAACGCCTGCTGTATTTTATTACTTACAAGACTCAATTTAGACAATCTAAGACTTAAATATAATTTTTTTTAGGGTAATCAAATGTCTCAAAGTTTTTGGAAATTAATGTTGTAAGATTCTGTTATATAGATAGATACAAAATGTATTAATAATAAAAGCGTATTAAATTAAGCTATTTAGGGGACAGGGGAAAAAATATATAATAAAGGTTTAAGAAGAGGTATAGAATAAAAAAATGGAATATTGATTTTGATATTAATGACTTTGTTACTGTAGATTCAAAAATTTGGAATTCTTCTTTCTTCATTAGCAGACTTTTGTCACATAATTTTTTGTTTACATTTTTATAAATTCAAATAAATATATCTTATGTGTTTATTGCCTGCCTCGCTTGTGACCTGTACTAATCGTTAAATAACTTTTATATTTAAACAAATTTGTTAAATTTTACAAAACGTAAGTTGAAATTGCTCTCTGCACACCTCTGAACGGCTTGATGATATAGCGAGAGGAATTCAAACAGTACCAAATTTCCAAATCTGACGCTATCCAGATGGCTTATAACTGTCGAATGATTGAACCAAACATTCGGCCGTATTTATATATCGATACATTTGCAACCGGATCAAAGTCCAATAGCCGCAAATCCAAGCGAATCAACTGCCATGCCAAATCCAGCTTTATTAATAAACAATAGATGCGATTTTGAAATGAAGTTTTTACTAAATAGCATTCGAAATAGCCCTATTGTAGTTCCTTCGAAGTTTGGGACGATCGTGATCGAATCGTTGGTAGTTAACGGCGAATGCCATCGCCATATTATGTCGTTTGATTAGATTCTGTGGTTATACGCTTCGCTTGGTTTAATTCAAAGCTTAGATCTAAAGCTTTACTAAAATTGGAACTTTGCGAAACTTCCTTTAAACAACACGCATCGAAAGTATTTATTGTATTATACAAGTGTGGACTCAGTAGTATGCCTTGGGGAAGGCTTTATCCTGTGAAATTATTGGTGACGTAGACGACATAACGCTACATATCGCGTGAATAAAAAAATTATAACTTCTGCGGATTGTTATTCCTTATTTCAATCTAGTTCCTATTATATAACGAATCGTCATCTATCAGTGACAATTTAATAAAGAGCTAAATTAAGGCCAAGGCCACGGAATAGGACCTAAGTGGATCAAAATTTAGAGAACAAAAGCCATCTTTCGTCGTGACTTTCGGAGACATCACGAGTAATCTATTTTTATCACGCTTCAGCTATTTTATTGACGATTACGGACTTCAGAGTTCCTAAGGTAGTGCGTTTGAATTCATGTTTTAATAATCTAATTACATTATATTTTACAAAGCTCGGCAGGCTGTTCTTCTGCTAAGCAATTTCTCACTATGTTTTTTTACCTGTGTAGGGTTAAAAAAGTATTTCTGGAAGGATTGGTGTTATCGATTAATAATATATTGGATGGTTTTGAGATATTCTAGACGCTGTCGTTGGGCATAACAATTTATATGGCCAGTGGAATACAGTTAAGGAAAAGGGAATTGTGGTTTCTACAAAGAAAATCCAATGACTAAAAAAAAAACGATTACTTATTTATTTTATGCACATCATATTTTTTAAACACAAGGTTACCAAGCGAGAAGATGGTTAATCTGATTTGGGCATGCACAACATATGAAATATTCTGTATGAATTTCCAGCTTTAGAAAGGAAATAAGAACACAGATTACGCTCTATAGGGAAGTAGGGGTGAGGAATATATTAAGGGTGGGGAAGGGTAACGA
>DWHK01000248.1:0-15566 GCA_018247855.1 Graphium androcles | reverse complement strand
TTTCGTTTTATATAGGTGTTTTAATGTTTTCTAACTGATTAAGTGTTTACACTTAAATTCGATGTGATATGTTTAGCCCGGCTTGGGTACGAGAATGGTTAGTGCGTATTGTACAATGGAATTTGTTCCTCATTATGTTCTTAACACTTCTTCACTTGTGATCCAGTTAAGTCTCGACTAACTTGTACATACAATGGAATTTTTAATTGTAAAACATGAAAATTAGTACATTCGAAGGAAGGGTAGCAAAGTTGCAAGTACAATGTTACTTTTTAGTAATTAATTTTTAAATGTGTATTTGTATAGCAAATTTGTAAATAAGAGGAATTATCTGTCATAATAATAAGATTTAAGCGACAAATCGTTTTATTGTAGTCATAGTAGTAGGTTGTATTTTATAGAACATATGTACTGTATATACTAAGTTATTAGGTGTGCTAATAAAAGGGAGGTTAAGTTGTTACAGTGAGGGTTGAGGACGGCGCATGTAAAAGATTGATTCCCACTCGAGCACTGTTTAACAAGAGAATGCACATTTGTTAGCTTTAAAACATTATCGGCACAGCTTGGGTTTTAAACATGCAATGATTTTTTTTTAAGATTTTGTTTTGTTTTCTCATTGGATTATGTTATTGACGAACCAAACATATTAATTCTAAGCATCACAATACCATCACATCAATTAGTACCAGTGGAAACTGTGCCTACACATCTCGCAAACTTTAACACATAAGAGTTGGTAAGGAGTAATTGAATGAAATAGACGGATTTTCTACTGCATCTTACAATAGCAGTATTAATATCACATAGCCCACAAGTATTCAATACAACAATGAAGTCTAGCAGCAGAGTATACATACAGAAATAGTGATTTTAAATTTTTACAGTACTAATTACTTAAATGTTTATATTTCAATGTGCGTGGAGTTTGAGTAAATAATATGTATGTCAACAATTTACCGTTTAACATTTTATTATTGGTGGTTACTGCTTCTCATGTTTTTTTTTAGAATTATAATGGAAAAAGTACAATAACACCTGAACATAATAATATTTTTGCACATTAAAATTTGTATAAATCACTAACAATCCATAACATTGAAAAATTCACATTTAACACAACATTAATTTCAATAATATTACGGACCTAGTCTTAAATTTAAATATAATCTATATTAAGAACAGTGAGCCATTATTTCTTCTTTATATATTATACATAATGGTTGTTATTTTGTTTACCTTTGATACATGAGGTAGTCGAAAATGTTAGCTTACATCGAGTTAATGATAATAAATTTAAAAGTACAGGTAATTTTAATGACTATGAATTATAATTAACATCTATTTTTTAAATATTTAGTTTTGTATTCAAATAATATTAACATGAACTTCCTCTATCCTTATTACTTCAGTTTTTTTTTTAATTTTTTTTGTCCTTGGACCCCAGCATTGTTTTATTAGAATTGATTAATGAATTTTAAATCTGATGAGTTGTTTGTTGTAATTAAAGTCATGCTTTAAATTGTGTCTGTGCATGTGCATTTTATGAGTCTTTGTATACAGTTATAAATAAATAGAAAAGACCAAATCACTTAGTGATGATCATTTTTTTTTTTGTTAATGATTAAGTGTAAATGTCGGCTCTTGATATTATTTTGTGTTAAAAATAATGCTTTTATTTTTAATGTACACATGCCATTTTGCCTAATGTTATTATAAATTATATTATATTGCTTTAAAAGCACCAATTTTACAATGCATAGTTCTATGACCTGTCTATACATTTTATTACTTTATTTATTTCTATCATTATTTTGTATTGTGGTAAATTTTACCAAAAATAAAAATACTAAAATGTGCTTTATTGCTTGTTTTATTTTGACTATGTCTTTTGCAATGCAATAATTGTAATTATTACAACACTGTTATTTGCATCATTTTATTTGTTGGATATTTGGGTTCTCCGTACAAACCAAAATGAATTTGTTTAAGATAAGAGAGAATACTATTTTTTATACATGAAGTTCAAACTAAAAATCCAGAACAAAAAGCAAAGGTAAATTATTAATTTTTGACTGAGTGGCGCCATAGACGTAATGAGGTGTACAAATGATTTTTACCCAGATTCAACAGTAAATTGTTTAACACAAACCATTTTTGTGTAATATTTGGTGTTCAAGGTAAAAAAATTATGTGTAATCTTTTGTGTATCGAACTGCTAGCATCAATATCCAAGTCGTTCGGCGCTGCGTTATTGACCACAAAAAATATATCTTTGTGTTCTTGTCTGACGAGGAAGCTGCCAATTACGTTGGAAATCAAAGAACTATAACTTGACAGATACTTTCATTTCAGGAGATGGTGTAAGCATCTCTTACCAAGCTCGCTCTCTTACTTTAAGTTAATTCCTCGTAATAACTAAGGACGACTTTAAAGTTAGTGTGGTCTTAATATGAAAAGTATTTTTATTAGAGTTGACGAAGTAGCTTGTACAATATCACATGAGTCCAACTGGAGCATAGTTTAACAAAGTGTTATTGCCCCTCACAAAATCACGTCTATAATCCACATTTAATTCTTCTCGGTACTAATATCAATTTGTTAGAGAGCAACATAGGTGTCATCTTGAAAAAGTAATTTTGCCTGTGATTAAAATATTATTTTGCGTGATAAATAACATACTTACTTTTAGTTGTTAATAACGAAGCTTAAACCACTAATAATTTTTTTATTTTGTCAATGAATAAGAAGTTTAGATTGTTAATTTAAGAGTACTGCAATATTCTATTATCCTTATAATATTCTTAAATTATATCACTTAAGATACATTTTACAGTACAATGTAAATTATACAAAGTAATTTTTTGTATTTTCTGTTATAGCCAAACATAGCTGAATAAATTTGCATAACTGTGAGAACTCTGACTAGGTCTCAATGCTAAAAATTAACACTTTTTAAGTTGTTTCTGCTTCTATAAAACATATAAAAATAGTCATTGACAGCCTCACCTGCACGCGTTGACTGTCCATGAGGATTCCCAGCGGCGGTGATGATCATGGTTACACTTGGCGAAGCCCGGTGTTTTTACGAGCATCGGAGCTGTACGGCGTGGCTGGCGAATGGGCGTGTAGCAGAGCGATATTCTGTAGATGAGGTTGCGGCATTGTCGGCGCTGTCGTATAATCGACGCGCCATCCGGGCCATAAACTTATCTATCCACTCAACGCGGATGTCTCGGGCTATCACGTTGTTCCTGACGTAATGCCATGCTCCCACGATCACTCGAAGGGCGAGGTTTTGTTACAGCTAGATCCATATCACGCAGGAGCTGCGTAGGTCACGCGAGAGCAGATGTATGTCTTGTAGATGGACAATTTGGCTTTAACCGGTAACTTGGATGCCACGTCTTCATCCCAATCGGGAGCGCTCTACTCCAAGGTGGGAATGTCATTGGTGTACATCGCATAAAGGCGCGGTGACAGACAACTACCTTGGGAAACACCGACTTCATTGCCGAATCAGCTCTGCTGTCGACGTGCACGAGGAACCTCCGTCCAGGAAAGGCGCTACTAAGCGCACGAGCGCTCGGTGGATGTTGGTGCTATTTAACAGCTTGTACAATTCAGCAGTGGCCACTCTACCTCAGCGCAGTAGGCCCTTGTACCATACTCTGCCGAAGGCCTTCTCCATTTCGAGAAGGACCCCCAAACAGACGCGGCCCCGTCCGTACTGGGCCACAAGGGAGTGCAGCACTCGGGCTAGCTATTTTTTGTTCATGTGGGAAAAATCCTTGATCCCCCACCGCCTTGTGGGTAGGCCAGCGGGGGTTTGCGGGTCCCGGTCAGAAGAACCAGGGTACTTACTAAAAGACCCACGTTTCGCCCTTTTCATCGCATCGACCGCGGACACGGGAATACGAAGACCCCGGCGCGGCCCTCGCTTCGTCAGGTTTCCTCTTGGTACTGTGTTCGTACTAGCACAGCATCCCTCTTTGTCCTTCCAAGGGGCGGCAGTTATCCCACATCTACTGCCCCGGACTCGCTATCAGGGGGTAAGGTTGCGCGCATAGGCCAGCGTCCTACGCCCTGGTCCACCCCTTCCTTTGCCTCTCCAAGGCCTCCTTCCGGGTGATCACGTCCTCGCAAAAAGCAAAAAGACGGCATGCTACAACCTCTCGTTGTCCACCATAGTACGGACCACGGCAGGCAGCGAGATATTGTGCCCCACAATATCCCTCAGTTCTCGGCGCTGCTCCGAACCGGCTGGACACTCTTCCAACACGTGATCGGCCGTCTCCTCGGCACATACGTCACAGTGGTGGCATACCGGTGTAGACTCCCTCCCCACTACGCACTACGCGCAGGTATTTCCCGAAACACCCATGTCCTGAGAGCACCTGCGTCCCCCGATAGGTGAGGGTGCCATACCTCCTATCTTCCACCAGCCACCTTCTGAGGACTGGACGTATGGCTTCAACTGTGCGCAAACTGGCACTGATCGTCTTGCCTTAACTGGCCGGACCGCGAGGAGTAAACCTCATTAAAAAATCCGGAAATTTCGGCGTTACCGGTACGCGGCGTCGGATGCTTGAAATAGCGGCTGGAACGATAAACCAGCCATTAGCGGCCAACGCTGGGTACCTCCCGACCCCCAGACGTATATAGGGTTACTGGGAACTGTATGGCTTCTTCGCCAAATAACATACGGACGGATATTTCACTAGCACTCGAGCTAGCTGCGCTGTGATGGAGTGGCCGCTACGGAAACTGCTCCCTACGTAATTCGACGCAGGGGACTAGTCTCCGCAGCAGCAACCGCTTGAAGAGCTTGACTACGTGCGGTAGTAGCGTTTACTGGTCGGTAGCTCGCAGGTGGTCTTCTTATCAGGTTTCGGCAGGACAATGATCTTGCCGGTTTTTCATTCGAAGGGGAAGTGTGCCATGTGCAGTATCCCGTTGAACTGGCGGCACAGCGACATTATCCCTCTACTCGGTAGTTGTTTTATCACCAGCGTGGTGATTCCCCCTAGTAACCCTAGTATGCATACCTCTACCGCTAGATGGAAGGTATTTGCTCCTGTGACGATAAGTTGGGAGAATGAATTGCCCTTCCAGGTGCCAGGATTTCTGCCTTGTATTTGGCTGCACCGTGTTTTCGCCCATTTCGCTACCCACGTGTGGACATATGGGCTTTGGTTTTCTGGGCAGCTGTCGGTTGAGGTGGTGGAGGGATGTTTTGGTGCTTGTAGGCCTGGTCAATCCAGCGCTAAAACCTTACCCCTGTGTGCCCTCACGGCAGCCGACAGCTGATCCTTGAGCCGATTTAGGCGAGTTTTCACTCGTGGGCAGCGGGTGCGTAACCACAGCTTCCTGAGGTGCCTTTTCTTCTGTAGGAGATTGAAGAGTCTACGCGGAAGCGAGTCCTTTCGACGCGCCTCTGGCATCGCCGTTGTGGCCGCTTGGCGCACAGGGAGATGCTGTGTATCAACGTCATACAACACCTCGATTTAGATGGGGCATGGAATCCTGTGACAGAACACGATGTCGAGGACATGGAAGTTGACTTTCAGACGTGGAGATGTGCGTGAGCTCATCTAGGCCCAGCACCTCGTAACTTGCCCCCTCGGTGTCCTCAAACAACCTCCTGCCAGCGGGGGTTATCACCCTTGACCCTCATGTGAGGTGCTTGGCGTTCAGATTCCCGTTATTATGGCAGGGGTGTCATCATTGAAAATGCTTTGCCGACTATTCCAAGGCTTTTAACTGCATTGGATGGTAGAAAATGCCTGACGTGGTGCTGGAAATGGGCGTATTACCGCTCCTCACACTCCTAAGAAAGAGTATGTATGCTGAGAGTCTGATCCACTGAGACTAAACTATATAACTAAACTCTTAAATTTAAATATATATTGCTATTTTACATTATTTTACTACTATTTCTTGACATACAACTATACGCTGAGTACATAATTTGAAAGGCGGAGTTTTGTTTGGGGGTTGAATATTTATGACCTACGCTAATTACTTCACACTCATTGCTGCTGATGAGAGCGAACTGGCAGAATTCTGCCAGAGAATGAGTTTGAAAGCCGGCTCTTTGGGTTAAACATCAACAGATCGAAGAAAACGCTGGCGATTATTGACCGAGATGGATTGCACTCAAGGCTCAAAACTACAAGACCCAGAACACATCAGCGAATTTAACTATCTAGACTTTATTATCTGTAACGGCGGTAGTTGTGATAAGGACAATGCAAAATCCATTTTCCCTGGACTGTCAAGAGGACCAATGTCTCTATAATTAAGCAGTTAAAAATCCGAACCTGACTGTACTGAACCTCCACTGTATCAAACTTTTCAAGTTTGTTTGGCATTAAAATCGGTTTAGTAGTTTATAAAATATTTAAATAAATGTGAAAAATCTCTAACAAACGTAATAATCGCGAAGGCCAACGTCGCGGCGAACTACTAGTATGCTAGTTAATTACTTAAAAATTGTACTAATATTCCGTACAACATTCCAAATTTTAATCGGAACGCTGGTTCGAGAGCTATTGCGGAACATACATACATAAGTACTTACATACATACATATGTACATAAAATGTATTTTCGCCCCAACTCTAATTGTAAACCTACCTCGCTTCGCCCGCTCAGTCAAAGAATAACTACATATTGATATTAGCGCAGAAGAAATATTATTTAATGTAATAGCATCTATAATAATATCATCAATATTTCAATTAGAAGTTTATTATTGTAAGGGCTTTATTTTTAAAACTAGGATATTTTTTCCCATAAATTTATTAAGTACTAGCCAATATTTTCCGCTATTTTTAAACTTCTCTTCCATACCTGTGTCCCCATAATATTTATTTTAATACTCGTGAAATAAAAGGTATTATATTTGCAATGCCAAGCCGAATACATTAACTATGCAATACATGTATTTGTTTTCCCATCGAACGGTACAGGCTGTATCCGTCAGTGTATCCCAAAAGTACGCAGCCGCTGTATGCAAACCGGCACCGTTTTTCTGAGTTATGGTTATTCTCACTGTGAAGATTTTTAAGCTGCTGTTTAAAAGTGTCACTGCTTTTCAAAAGTTGATAATATTTCATTTTATTTATAATTCATACACGAATATGCAAAACTTTCAAGTAACAAGGGATCTCTCTCAAAATGATTTACGTGTATTTAAAACTTTATTTCTTGTCAATCAATCTGCATTTATTTATATAAACATTTGCATAAAAACTTGTTAAAATATTTGTATTTTTCCATGTATATGAAGTATTTTCTAAAAAAAATGGTTAATAGTTTGCAAATAAATGAAAATACATAAATCGTGACGCATAACAATGTGAAATAAATTTAATTTATTGACAAATTAGATAAGGTTTAAGTTGTGTTTATGAGAATGTTTCGTCAGTGCGAACTTAGGGTAAGGCAACATGATTTATTATTTTTTCATTTCTTTGCAAAATAAACATTTTTTCAAGTTGAACTTTATAAACATGGCAAAAAACTCAAATAATATGTTTTTATATGAATGTTTCATCATTGCAAACTCACGGTTAGACTAGTTAGGCCGTGCATTAAATTTACCATTTGCAGGTTAAGCATTAAATAGCAGTGACATTAAAGTATACAAATTAGATTAGAAACAACAAACATACTTACGGATATATTTAAAAGGTTTATTTAGCTTATTAAGTCTAGCCAAGACTTTTTCAGTTATTATAGTAATCCATTGCGGCGTGCGGGAGTGACTGTATGCATTGCCTCCTAAACAAAATTCTATTGTATCTCTAACGATCTTTTGCACTTCTTCTACATTAAAAACTATACTCTGTAATTAAAAGAAGATATAAAACAACGTCGATATTTTCAGAAAAACGGTAGATATAATTATATCTAGTGTTAATACTGAAATTAATAAACTGTAATTACCTCATCGTCATCTGCATTTGCCATAGTTCAGTTAGTATTACTGCTACTCTTTAAAATCCCGACAAAGCACAAAAATGCAAAAAAACAATATCGTTATAAATATTGC
This sequence comes from Graphium androcles, assembly GCA_018247855.1. Lineage (NCBI taxonomy): Eukaryota > Metazoa > Arthropoda > Insecta > Lepidoptera > Papilionidae > Graphium > Graphium androcles. Next base: position 7,507 of record DWHK01000248.1, on the reverse strand, counting down.
GTTAAAGCAGGCAGATTATTCTGCGACTTTATGTCGACGCGACGTACTCTTTAACTTAAAAAAAACTACAAAAGTACAAAAGAGTTCCTAGTTTACTATATTGGTACTCTTAAATATTTTTGTAAGAAAGAAGGTAATAAACCGTTCAAATTATTATGTATTTATCAGGATTAAGTGGTTGTTCCTACCCGTAGACTCCTACAACACCCAAAAATTTATGATTTGAAGAGCTGCGTTACTAATCTTAATGCAAATGAACACATTGGGGATCGGGGGAGGTAATAGTGCATTATTTATAAATAAGCAAAGACAAATAAGTTAACTACAAATTTCTCTTCAGTTTGTCAACCACTTTTTTGTGCAGTAGCTATTGACTACCTCGATTGTTGTCGAAAAAAATCTGTATATATATATATATATATGTATATGATATAAATATTGGGGGAGGGGCACTCCGACCATATTCCTGGCCGTGGTGGAGGGACTTAGTAGTCGTGGGTAAATGCAAGCCGGGCAAATGCCCAGAGTGTCAAAATTAGGGCGCCAGGCGGTTGCACGAAGTACTTAAATCATACAGATTAAATCGACAAAACAACATTTTTTTTTATTGTTCTATCTTGCACGATTTACAACCAATTTTCGATTTCTCGGCACTTTTCTTAACTTTTCCATTGCATTCTGGTTATTGCCATACGTTATTTCAGTTTTAAATCAAAGCTGTACTGTTTGAACCACGTCATAGTTCACAATTTTTGTCACTTAAGGTTCGTGTCGTTGACGCGATCCACAATCATATTCTTAATTTTTTAGATTGCCAGTCTCAGAACTGCCTCCGTGGCCTCGTGGTATAGGTCTTCTTAGTTGAGTTATGGCAATGCGGGCTGATAACCCGATTGCCTGAAAATAAAGATGATCCATGCGTCGGATGAGCATGTGAAAAGTCGGTCCTGAACCTCATCTTTCTCCGATCGCATGGGAATCCGTCGCATTGGGCTATGAGGGTAAAGATGAGTGAGTGAACCTGTGTCTGTGCGTAAACTTGTGCACTATAATATCTCCTGCGCAGTTGGTTGATCTCTAAGTAGAGTGGGTTTTTTCGCTGGGGCCAAAATTCGGTCTGGAGAAGGACTTTAGATAGATCTCTAACTTAAACTACGACTCACGCGATCAATTCCGAGAAGTAATTTCTCCACAAGGCGAGCATTACTGCCATATAAGGTGATGTCATATGCATATTGCCAGATCATATTTTATATGGCCAATAATAACACCGTCGGCCAAGTTTTCGAAAACGACTCGTATTACAAGTTACGTATAAACATTTCACTTTTAGACTCTTAAATAAAAGCTATCTGAGATGAGGTCATCTATCGAAATCGAATCGGTTCTCCTTTCGCAGAGTAGGTGCACGAGGTATTGAGGGGAGTCCAAACCTAATAATATTTTCCCACAATGTTGGACATTTCATAGAGTAGAACGCTTTGGAGAAATCAACAAAGCATATGTATATATCGGCTTGCCAACTCCCGACGATACTCAATGATTTGACGTATGAAGAATATTTGTTCACAAGTCAATTTCCTTTTCACAAATCCGGCTTATACCGGCGTTATTTCTCTGGCCAAATATGCTCTCAGTCAATTATTTATTTATGATGTGTATTGTTTTATATAGCCATCGTAAAGTATCAGGGCGATAAGGGAAAAATAGGTACACTTCTTCGTGAAACCCTTTTTCTGAAGAGTAGTGAAGACTGTTTGGATCCATTAACAGGAAGTTTTGTCTGTGAGTAATATCTTGTCTTGAATCTTCCAATGCTCGAATTGTTTCAATTGGTATTTCATCTTTCTCTATATGTTTTGCTTTTCTTTCTTTATATGTTGAATAACAGCTTTTATTTCTGATTCAAGAATATCTGGCTCAAGCAAGTTTTGTATCCATAGAACCTCAGGTCTGGTCATCGTTGAACGAAGCTTTAGGTAGCAACGTTTTCGTGATAATTAGATTATTTAGATTCTAAGGCTACTTATATGGTGTTTGTGCAAGGGCAGCAAATATATTTTTATTCCGGATCAGCTAATTAATTACCTAGATCGGGCCCTGGATTAGCGGGAGACTGACGAAGCTTTAGTGACGAGCTCACATTTAGCGACTTCTGCAAAAATAATAGAACTGCGCGCCCTTAAATTGCCAAAACCATTCAAACCTTCTACAGAACACGCATACCTGCTTCGCGGGGACACAAATAGGTTATGTCGTATTCTCACCAACTAGAATCTACACGGCGCTCGGAGAGATCACGGGAACGCTTTCGCACTCTTCCTCCACCCGTTGGTGTGACCCAACCAGCGCTGGTCGCTAGAACAGCACCACCTCGGGGATAACTCCTCTCTCCCTCCAGGTAAAGCGCGCTGGTTGTTCCAGCGTACTTTCTTTCACAGCCTCTTCTTGATGGATGACAAACCCCCACGAGTATAACGCCATGGGAGATTACTTCCCAGGACATATAAAGTGTTGTCCTACGTGTTATTAAACAGACTAGAGCCACACTCTACACACTATTAGGAGACTATCAGTATGGCTTCAGATGCAACCGTAGTACTGTAGTGTATTACAAATAGTTTGTATATATAATATTACATTATATATATACAAACTCTTAAACAACTTATGGAAGAATGATGGGAGTACGCTCAAAGTATTCACTTTTTTTTGTTGATGTCGTCAAGCCGTATGACAGGATAGATCTACCAGCTTTGTATGCAATCTTCCGTAGTTTCAGGATCCCGAACAAGCTAGTATGTATGGTCGAAATTGCCACTAGAGAGAGCCATTATGGCGGTACGCGTTGAGTCTGCTCTCTCTAATGAGTTTGACGTAATAACGGGTCTCAAGCAAGGGAATGCTCCATTGGCAATGCTGGTAAACTTCGCGCTCGAACATATCACGAAAGGTGGAGGCTGGAAACACTTGAAGACGGAGTGCGGCCTATTACCTAAGTACATAATAGGGTATGCAGATGACCAAGCCTTACTAGGTGAAAGAAAACAGCACTCAGTTGATGTGATCACTTGTCTCCAGCAAGAAACAGCGCGGATTGGTTTACGTGTGAGTAAAGAAGAAACGGAGTACCTCCATATGCGCCGGCAAAATTAGAAATAAGTGAAGAGACAAGTTGGATGCGTGATGACTTAGCGGTGGGGAATATGACGTTTAAGCGAGTTGCTCAATTCCGGTACCTCGATTGCATTTTAACGGATACTTACAATAGGGAGAACGAAATTGAAATACATGCCTACTGTGCAGTGCAGCCCTACACTCGTAGACAGACCGATCTTAATGCACGGATGCGAAGAGTGGACCCTAACGAATACTATCTTGAGGGTCTTTGCTACAACCACGTCACGAAGACACTTAAAAATAGGTATTAGTTTTCGGACTTATTTTCTTCTTGCCATGTCAGTGATATGTGCCCTAAAACTGAATCTTTCATCTACCACTAAGCCTAAGTATTTTGAAGTGTCGTGTATTCTCAGGATAATCGTATCTATTGGCGCTAAGGCGGCGGTTTTGTAAAAGTACACAATTTTTTTTATGTGTTGAGGGTGACGATGTTACTGTTTAATCAAGACGATATCTTTGTTAGACCACCTCAGCTCGTTTACAAACCTGGGACCAACACTTATCGTGGGAAATAAACTCTTGACGTTTGCATAACAGATTACTTCGAGATTCTCTAAGGCTATTAAATCATTCAAGTACAAGAGAAAAAGAACTGTGTCTAGGATACTGCCTTGTGGCACATCAAAGCAAATTGGTTTAACATTACTTTTCCCTTTATCAATTATACCATATTATACCTTTTCCGTTGTTAAATTTCAAATGTATTGAGTACGTGGTTTGATTGTAATTAATAGTCATTAAAAGTAAAAATGTAATATCAAGTTGTCTCTATATATAAACAATTACTTTTCGATAGTTACTAAATCTTTTAATACTTGTTCGTTGTTTTAAAAAAAAAGTTTGTCTTATTATAAATAAGCAATTTACAATAAGACAAACTTTTTTTTTAATTTAGTATTATTAACAGATTTTTGATACCCATACCATTATTAATCACGAAGTAACATTAGTTTTACTCTACACCATACAGTACATTATCAACGTTGTTATATAAAGAGAGATATTATTAACATTATTTTTTCGAGATACGAACGATGTAAACCATATTTAAAATTGTTATTTATTTTCAAATATTAAATAAATTAAATAACATTACAATTTTCAGTAACTTTTTGTCAATTTCTGAACGAATTTTCTCATAACCCACTTCGATTCACTAGCTTATTTTCTAAAGTGTTTTTGGAATGTTTGTTTCGTGTTTTAGTTTATTTTGTATTATAAAAAAATCACAGACGGGGTGAATAACTCGTATAATGGTGTCTTAGTATGATGGTTGAGTTAATCTGAGTGGATTGTTTGAAATTAATGGAGCTGAAGGTCTGGGTCGAAGGAATACAAAGGATTGTTTGTGGAGTGACGGAGACTACTACTTGCCAAGTGAGAATTTCTGATCTATATACCCATTATAAATGATATCCATCATTCCTGTGCAATTCTGATAATATATTTCTCTTAAATACCAACTGAATTATTTCAAGCGCTGGTACTGCGTTTGACGTTTGTTGTTGTTTTCTTCTTCATTATTTTAGATTTCCATAATAATTATAATACTGGTTATTATTTGTACCTTGTGGTGATTTTTATCTAATTTTATCTTTTAATCAATTTTAATTTATGGCGTTATTTAAAACTTATCTTACTTATCTTTCATTTAGGATGTAGTATTCGCCCTAGCTCATGCCACCGGAAAAGTGGGCCGATTTACTTTAATAGAAAGGTGGAGAAACAATGAAAGACTTTTAGCTCCTCAGGAATATCCATTAAAGGTATTAAAAAAATATATTATGCAATATTTGTGTAGCATGCTATATGTTGGTTGATAATGATAATTGAAGTAACACTTAAATCATTACCCTAAATTATTTAAAAAAAATACACAAAATTAATAGAATTCATATCTTTACAGATTTTAATGAAATGGGGAGAGTATTCAAATGATATTCAATTTATTTTGAGGAGGTCAGATTCAAGCAACAACCAAAAACCGTCACAACCTATTAATAATTCCCGATCTCCTATAGGAAATGGGTTTGTTACAATCTTAGTAACTTCTTTATTCCTTTTTTAATTTTTAAATATCTATCAATAAAAGAAATTAATAATACTGACATTTAAAAGTATAAAAGCAAGGTTTAATCTTTGAAAAATTTTATTTTAATGTAAGTAAGTGAAACAGATATTACAATAATACATATACAATTAATTTTTATTCTATTAGGAGCCAAAGCAATCAAAATCCTAATGTACCCGACAGTCAAAACTCACCAAATAGAACAAATACAACACCAACCTTTAACAATAATGTGAATAACACATCCCCTGGGAATCCTGTAGGAGTGGTGAAGGGAGTACAACAGGCTAAATCACCTGAATCCAATAGTCCTGTGCTAAAAGATGTCCCACCTTACAGGTAATGTCAATAAAAGTAAATATGACTGTCAGTGAAAAATACCTTCCAAAGATAACTAAAACTAAATCTCAAGGTTCCTTTAGACAAGCTCAATCTTCCATTATTGCCATAACTATAGACTGTTCTTGACAAAATTGTTGAAATGGTAAATAAACATAAATTACACAAAAACCAGGCTATAAAAATGGAGCAAAAACATTTTATAAGGATAGGCACAAGGGTTGGGAGAATAAGTAAGAATCTACTGATATACTTACTTTTGTTTACTCTTGAACATAGTTTTGATTGGAATGGACTATAAGTAAACTTAAAGAAATCAATATAAAATACAAATAAGTGCCATCCAATGATGGAATATAATTTAAACATAGCAGTGGAACTAGTTGCTCCAAATGACTTATTTTAATTCATAATAAGTGTATGTCAATAAAGCCACTATTTCATTTTACAACTAACGAACACTATCTGCAAGTAGCAAAAGCATTAGTAAGATTGAAGTATTTTTTTCTAAGAACAATGTGCTAAAAATCTTTAATCATGCAAATTTATTGCAGATTTTCAGATAGGAAAGTTAAATTAGAGAGATTCAGTATCTCTGTTAGGAACTTTGTATTAACTAATTTTTACCTGCATGATTTTTTTAAAAAGTAATTAGAGTATTTTAAATTACTATAGAACCTTTTAATATCACTAAGCCCTGGATTTAAGGCTGTATTTGTATTATGTAAATTTTATTGTTAAATAAAAATAATATTTTATTTAACTAGGAAAATTCAGTTCAAGATTTGTCATTGTGCAATTTTTATTATTAATTTTTGATTTTGTCTATTGTATGTTGTATGTTTAGCACCTAAAGCAATTTTAACTCATTAAAACCTTAAGTATAAAGGTTTTTTCACAAGATAAGCGTCATAACTGCCTCCATGACCAGTGATTTTGAAGCCTGTAAGGAACAGTTAACATTGTGTAAATTTTTTATAAGTTACAATTCAAATGCCGTATAGGTAGATTCATGTATCTGAACTCGCTGTGATTATGTTGAATATCTATTCCAATGGGCTATTCAAGTTAAAGAAAAGAGAGTGCATCTTTGTCTATTATGTACTGAGCAAATGACACAGAGTTATTGATTCTTATAGAGTTCAAACCTAAAACTTTGAGTTATCTAGCACAGTCCTAATCCACTAAGATTTAGGGATTTATTTATATTATTATTTGGGAATAATAAGGCCAAGATGATGATGTATTTTCTAACAGAGATCCTCCTCCGCCATACCGTTCGCCGCCTCCGCCAACGCAAGCTATACGGAAGTCCCCTAGCCGTACGAAAGTCGGACGACCATCGCACATGTCACCTGTCAATTTACCAGAAGAGAATGTTGACTCAAGGAGTCCAGAAGCTGTTACTTATAATAGTCAATATAGAGAATTGGTTTCGCTTGTAAATTATCAGCGTGAGAAATTGTCTAGCCAACAAGTGGACCTTATAAAGGTTTGTGGTGTTTTCAGTATGTTGCATGTAAATAGTAATGTGAAAATAACCATGCAAGCATTCAAACATTTTAATGCCAGAACCTGATATTCTAATTTTATATAGTTATGTAGATAAGGTTTCATCACTGAAATTAAACTAGGACATGTATATGTGTGACATAATAAATTATAATATTAGTTTCTGGTTTTAAACGTATTTATATGTATGATTAAATATGTTTTACTCTTTTATATATTGCAAAGAAGAAAATCCCCTAAACAGTCACAAACGAATTTTTAATCAAATAAAATAATGAAGATTGTTTTATAAATTAAACAACTTTACGGATTATTCCGTGGTTTATTTTTAAATTTTATAGCCCGACGTATCGAATCCTTTACAGCATTCATGGTCACGGGTAGGACTGACCCTGTCCTACC
>DWHK01000247.1:0-15567 GCA_018247855.1 Graphium androcles | reverse complement strand
TTTTTTTTTCTGTGCACCTACCTCAACCACTCGGAACCACCCTAAGGTTGGTAGACTGATAGACAATGCCTTCGGCATTAAGTCCGCTTGTACATTTGTAAATTGTGCAAAACTTTTAAATAAATAAATAAATGTAAACAAAACAAGAACAATTATTTTGACAGAAAATTAAGAAACTAACTTCAATCGCCCTGGAAATTAGCATTAATGACGTATTTTACCAAGTATTTTAGATTAGAAACCAAACTACTTAATCGAATGTGATAAAATTTCTATGGGACCAAATATCTATACTAATATTATAAAGCTGAAGAGTTTGTTTGGTTGAACGTGCATATCTTTAGAACTACAGATTCTAATTTCAAATTTCGTTTATTGCTAGAAAGTCCGTTTATCGAGGTACGCTTTAAGCTATATAACATCACGCTGTAACCATTAGGAACGGAGCAATAATAAAAAAAATATATCAAAAACTCAATTATGTGACGCTGACAAAGTTACGCGGGTCCGCTTGTATAATATGTATAAATAAAAGTCCAAATTAGTTCATAAATAACGGCATTCTGAATTCTGAAGTAACAAATACACCCGTGAACCGCCTTTCATTTCTTGAAATATGTTAAAAACCGAGTGATTCAGCGGTAGCGCCGAACTACTAGTATTTTCGGCGGTCAGTAGGATGGCACTGCGGTGACGGGGTATGGACATGTGCCCACACTGTGTGTGTGTGCCGTTACTTCGACAACAAGTATCAGCAAAAAATGACTTTTCGTTAACCATTTAAATGGTCTTTTGTTATTTTTTTTATATTTTATAAAAATGTCCAGCTCGAATACATGTTAGCGTAGAACAAGCAACAACAAATTAGGATTTTAATGTTATATGTCGGTATTTTTGCTATTGTTAAATTAAAAAGGATAGCTGCAAAGAATATAACGCGAAAGCGTCTCACATTGTTATACGTTCTTATTCATGTCATATTTATACCGCTTAGTTGTTATAAATTATAAAATGTACTTTAAAACAAAATAGGCTTTCGAAACTAATATTACCCAGGGCCTCACAGTGGCTAAGGCCACTCCTGCTCAAAGAATAATTCCAAACGTAGCCTAGCCACCTTAGGTATACCGCCACCAAAACCTGATTCCTGGAACCGTATTGTAGTTGAATCACACTTTTCAAAACAAAACTACTAGTAGTTCGCCGCGAACTTAGACCTCGCGATTATTTTGTTTCACAATTATTTCAATATTTCTTAAACTACTGAACCAATTTTGATGCCCAACAAACTTAAAAATTGTACTAATATTACCTATATATATTCTAAATTTTATTTAAATTGGAGCACTGGTTCGAGAGTAATCGCGTTATATACATACATAAAATGCGTTTTCGCCCCAACTGTAATTGTAAACCTCACTCGCTTCGCTCGCTCGGTCAATAATGGTGTTACTCGCCAAAATTAACAACATTTAAAATATACCTTCTGGGTGGACCATGGGCGCCAATACTTTTTCACGCAAAGTATTAGCATAAATATAGGGCATAAAAATATTATGTATATCCAATTAAATCAATTAAACTAAACTGATATTTTAAATAAATTCAAATATAATAACATCTTAAGATAGCAACCGTAATATAGAGCCCACCAGGCGTAATAAACAACTTATAACAGTATATTAGTCCATTAGTTAAATTAAACAAGATTCCCCTTTATCTTAGAGAGTTATTTGTCATATACGTTAGGGACGTACCTACCTACTTAGGGCAAACGCTGTGGTTAAGTCACTTCATTGCGCGGCTCGTAAATATTAATTTTCGTAATATGCGACGTGGAGATGAAATAGCTTCTAATTTGGCTATGTGATATATGTACGATACTTTCACGTATATTCTATATTTAATAAAATATAATCTCTATATGTAAGCTATTATCTAATTATTTTTTAGCTAGTTAATCTGATTGGAAATTGAAGACAGCTTCCAATTATAAATGGCTTAACAACAAATAATAATACTTAGCCGTATATTTATAGTACATGTAGTGGTCCCTACCATACCATACCATACCATACCTACCATACCATACCATACCACTCGTTACCCTTACCATACAATACCTACCATACCATTCCCCTACCCTTTCTAATGTGGGTATCATTTAAATCACATTCAAGTTTTTCATTCGAATACATTAAGAGTTGTTAGCGGTTGACTCGGACGTCTTATGTTTAAATTGATAGTTACTTTTTATCAAGCATGGAGATAACAATGTATAACATTGAGTCATTAGAAACAACATGGCGGCCCCATTGTAGATCAGGGCGCCCACGCGCCGTCACCGCAAGCCCTGCTTAGTTTATGGCGACCCTACGGACTACAAAATAATACCGGTAATAGTGTTGTTATGCGAACAAACTTTACGCGGCATTGCGGGCTCCCACATGTAGATAACGGCTCATTTGACGGACAAAGAAAGCTAGCACAGTGTCCTTCTTTCGCGGAATATTGTAAAAACATTATTTTTACGTAATTTAAATCAGGGGAGGAAAATTACTTATCACCCTATTGTTGACCGAGCGAGCGAAGCGAGTAAGGTTTACAAGTTTAGTTGGAGCGAAAACGCATTTTATGTATGTATGTACATATGCGTGTATGTGTGTAACGCGATAACTCTCAAACCAGTGCGTTAATTTAAATGAAATTTGAAATATATGTAAGTAATATTACAATTTAGTACAATTTTCAAGTTCGTTGGGCTTTAAAATCGGTTTAGTAGTTTAAGAGATATTTAAATAAATGTGAAATAAAACAAACGCGGGGACCAAGTTCGCGACGAACTATTAGTAATAAAAATTTGAAGGAAATAAATATATTTACTATGAAAATTTCAAAACTCAGTAATCTACACTTGTGCATATTCATGTATGTTAAGCCCGGAAGAGTAGCTGCTATGACGATTTTATGCCCTATGAGCTAATCAAAAGTACAGGTTAACGCATTCCAGCCCTGATGCACGTGTGCATAAACTATACCGCCATCCGGCTAAATTATTTAACGTCTTCATTCCCCGTGGTGCACGCAGGTTGCATGCCGGCACGCGGATATTCAGATACAAGGGCTTAAAATGAACTCTGCGCTGCATTCCGTGTATATTAACGACAATAAATACAATTCAGTTCGATCAAAATAAACTCTCAGACAGTTACAGCCAATACGGGCAAAGAAATGTTCGAAATCAAAATGGCGTCTCATTTAAAGAAACATGGCGGCAATAAAGCATAGTCGGCGAGTGAATTTAAGACGGCTTTAACTGTAGTATATTATTTTAATATTAAAGATCTTAAGGTAAACGGGCGGAGTGCCTGCAGTTCCGAGATAAGGCAGCCCCTTCCCCCATGCCCCACCTACGCTTTTTGGGGGGTAGATGTGCCTTAAGAGCCCCGCCATACTTCAAATTGTGTTTAACTTAGATAGCTAGTTTGATGCATTGCCGCCATTATTGCATATCAAGGCTCCTCGATAACGCCCCGGCCATGAAATAGCGTGACTTTTTTTGTTAAAAAAGATACAGTTCAACTTACATTAAGATAAGATCTACAAAGGAGTTTCTGCCCGTTTTTACTCATACCTGCAACAAAGTATATAATCGTTAGACCTTTTTATTTATTAATTCAAGCATTAATATATCAAGCACATTTCTTTATTTCATTGATGCGATTAGAACAAACTTAAAGTGTGTTAATTGTTTCAATTCACTTGTTTTTATTGTAACTAAATATTAATTTTTAAACTAAATGTAACTAATGCATCTATTTTATTTATTGTAACCCTTAATTGTTTTTATGAATTATACATTTTTAAATAACGTTAAGCTGTTTTAAACTGAATTCATAATTAACATTACAAAGAATATAAAGGTTAAGATAAGTATCTATTACATTGTTAAGCCATTAGCCGGTGTAAAATTATAATATTCATTTAATTTTTTCTGCATTTGTTGATCGCTATCTTTTACTGTTATTAATAACGAACATATACACACAAGCATATATATCTGTAAAGATACGTACATACAATTTACGTATAGAAACAGACTGCAACGTAGGTATTACGTACGCATACGTAAACAGGAATGCTGGCGACGTAACATCGATTTTGTTGTGTATGCAACGTCCGGACACGTCAACGGAGCAACTACAATAAAATACGAGGAAGTTAAGAGTTGCCACTATTTCAGTTCTTTTTCTAATTCGAGAAAACGCTTTGTAGTATTTCGAAATGAAAAAATACATATATATTATCATTCTTATTTAGATATATATTCAGTAATACGATCATAAGGACAAATTTTCCTTTTAAAATCATTACTGACAAAGAATTTTTTTTCCGCTGTGTCAGTAAAGCTGTTAAGTCGATTTTTCAAAGCTGTTTATAATAATTATTTAAGCCGTTTAATTTATTATTTTAATACAATTTGAGTTTGTAAGTATTACATTTATGTGAACATAAATCTAAAATCATTCGAAGACATCACTATTATCGATATCTTCATGTTTAATGTATTGCTGACATTGAGAAATATTTTGTTTTATTATTGCTATGACGTTTTCTAATACTGTCACGGCAAAGAGTTGTATGAATATCGATTATTGTATCGTTTCCGCTATTCGAATCGACATCACAGCATCATTGCATCGTTGCAGATTAAACATCGGTGCCTGGACGCGATAATTTATCTAACGCGCCCCCGTGTGTATTAGCTGTATCCGACTAATACCGGCTTTCGATATTCGGCGCTCGGTCGCGATTCGATATTTACGAGCGCGGCTCGCATTAGACTGTCCGCCCGTAGGTAAATTAGCACAGATGCTCGCCACTGTTACAGTGATTCATTCCAAATTGGCTTTTCAGCGGGGCGGGGGATGCGGCCGAAAAAATGGACGCGGATTGCGGTGGACTACGGATTGCGGCCGAATGGACTTTACAGTCCGCCTGTATCTTTTGGGCTATAAAATATAAAGGGGAATTTAGAAAGCAGCTGTTTAGATTAAATTAGACTTTATTTATCGTATTGACAAAAGTAAAGTGAATTAGCAGCCTATTTTTGAACTCTTTGACAGAGAGCATTGACAAATTATACAAATTATATCTTAGAGTTGATCTTTGAGCAGATTGGTCGCCGTGGCCGAAGTTCGGTTAGGAAGTTTTTATTTTATGATATATAATGTGTCATCTGTAATTCATGTTAGTTACAGCTTTTATTACGTCTCTGATAAAAGTTTTCCTATTAAGATATTCAGTTAACTGCTGATAAAACAAAAGGAATTTTCGTTAATGCGATACCTTAACAAAAATTAGTATGTAAATATGAATTATTATTGAGTGTGAGGTGCGTAGATGCGGCGATGCGAGTGCAATAGCAAAATGATTAACCGCACTGCATTTGTACTGAGGCGGTCTCGGATCGGTAGTAGCGGGAACGCCTCTTGATGCCTATCACTTTGAAAAGGCCGCCTTAATGCGCCTTGGCGTACTACCGATGAATTATGCGAGCGCAGAATCGTATGAGCTATTTCATGTAGACCAATTGTGTTTCAATCGAAAACACGCTGTAGACATCAGGCGCCGAGCTAAGCAAACACGCTGTTTATATGTAGTTAGAAATGGCTATAAATGCACATAAATAATCAGCGTTTATTTAAAAACTGTCATTGAAAGAAATCGTTTTGTAATTTGTTGTTGAACAGTGTTGAATTGAAATATAAAATCGAGCTAAATGATCAACGCCGATTTTCAAGACATAATTCTCGTGTAAATACACAAAATACGCGCGTAAATGTTGCATTTCCGAATAATGAACCGGGTAAATTACCTTTTAATATAAATAATCCATGCCAAAGGGTGGCTTCGATGCGCCGCTACTGCAAATCAACCACCACCCCTCCCAGGGCCCACCGCGGGCTGTCGACGATAAATAAAATTCACGTTTTAACAATAAAATGCATTTTCCGCAAATGCTCCCGGTGAATTATTGTCCGAGCTTTACGAGCTTAAAATTATATGAGCACGTGAAATTTTCGATCTCGATAATGCACGCGCTGTGTATCAACAACACTATTTTCAACAGATTTGAAATTACGACCCAATAATAATATGTACATAATTTACCTTCACATCCGGCCTTGGTTTTATTGTAAAACCATTTTTTCGCATTTCAGTACTTGACTTAAATCAAAGTCAAAATTTCTTTATTCAACATAGGACTGATTTTAACTCTTAGATATTGTAGGTTAAAGAAGTATGATCAGTTCACTGATTTAGATCCGTCCGCAAGAAAAAGCGGTTTCATTCATAATTTCCATGTATTTGTTAAATAACTTTTTACAAGTTGTCTAAAGTAGTATAATAATCAGTAGAAAGGTATCTCCGTCGTCAAATAATTCTAGAATGTTATAATAAGCCATTACACTTAGGGTAAGGATACATCTCAGACAAAATTGTGGTTTTTTTACCCACTAATGTATTTACGACTATCACGACACTAAACAAACGCAACGAACATCGCCCTCCCCAAAATAACGTGTCTCGCACCGTCCCCAAAATACTTATAAAACATTTGGCGATGGTAAAAAAGTAATGTTTTATTTCCAACAAAAATAGATCGCATGGCCGGGTGATGGAGAACCAATAGCGCGTCCCCACGGCACAGATGGCGACACAAGCGCGCAGATAGCAGAAATATGAATTGTGGACTTCGATATTTGTCACTTGAATTACAACTCCCTCGGGAGCCGGACCGGCCCTCGCACCTCGTTTGCGAAATGATCCATTTTTTTTCACAGAATTCCCTATCTATTCATTGTACATAACAGAAACGTGTTGGCCGACATGATTCGTTTATCCAAACTCCCACGTCATGCGAATGAAAATCGAAAATATTTACATAGTTTCTAAAATTAAACTTATATTTCTATTTCGTTGCAACACGTGACTGGTGGTCTTGAAATGGACAAAAAGAAATAAACGTAGCGGTTTAACGTAAATAAATGCGGGTTAGAAGTTTCGTCACTCATAAAACATTGTTAATATATTAATAATCATTCGTTTCTCCACCATAACATATGTTTTTTGTAAACCAAGAACTGAAAATAATGTTAAAATTCATATCAAGGTTTATTAAGATGCCTTTAATTGTTTGCTTTATGATGAATTAAAAGAACTTAACTATGTCTATAACACGAAGTTATTTCCTTTGGAGAAGCATTATATAATTTTTCTCAACCTTTACAAATCTGGCATGAAGACTATCACCCGGTAGCAATAAGTAAGCGCAACTTGTAATAACGGCCACTCGCACCCTGAAAACCAATTTGGGAGGTATTTGTAAATGTCAAATATGTTTGTGCACACCTATTTATTGCGAGCATCCCTCACGTACGAGTAAATAACGTAGACACTGCGATAAAGTGAAAAGAGATACCGGGGCATAGTGCCGAACTACGCCCTAAATTCCTATATCTGTAACACGAAAATAAACGTTAACGCCTGTTAATACGATAGGTTTTTATATGAATCCAGTTGGACTTATTACGTTCAGAATTAAGCCCAACGTGTATACAAGTGGAAAACTCGGTGCGCCACGTGCAAATGATTCATATCCGTCCCTTAATTAAAGAAGATTTTAATTGTATCGGATGTCTGTGAAAGCGAAAATAATGCAGTCCTAAATTGGGGTCGGGCCTCTGGAATTTATATTGTGAGCCGTTCGAAATATTGCTTTGCGTGCTTTACCAATCTTAGGGATTACTCTATTTACCCTTAAGTATAAACAACAGGACGTTGATATTTCCTATTATAATGCATAGCCGATTTTAACCCGAACTTTGAGCATTAACTTTATAATTCCCAAAAAGTGTTTGTATTTATTACTCGAAAGGGTTCGACTTTGTAAATAATGAACGGCTCCATGTAACAAAACTTGAAACACCCTTAATCCAGTAAATTCATTTCGCGTATATAAAGTCAAGCTGCCGCCAACTTAAAATATCTTTCTTAATTACAAAAGCCTTTGTTGAACGTATCTGATCTATGTAAACAGACGGGGCGAATGTTTTAAATAGCAGCCTAACAAATAGGTTCCGGTTGGGCGAAATAAGCGAAACTCTTTAATTAAGGGATACATGAGGGTCTTAGACGAGACGATTTATATCGCTATACATTCTAATGAAAAAATATGTTACGATACAAGAACTAAACATGAATGTGTAACAGTAATACTGTAGTCTTATGTTGGAAATAGGCAAGTATTTGTGCTTGTAGAACAAGAAAGCTTTCCAGATATACTAATGAGGCCTTCTCCATGCCAGAGGCACCGACGTTACATGAATGCATTACCGTATCAGAAGCATAGATATCAAGTGCCGAGCCGAGTTGGCAAAAGGACAATTCGGTGTTACCATTGAGACAAGCCGTGATATATTCGTCCCGGCAAAATAAGCCACGGACGCCAAATAAACACGTTCAAGCGTCGACGTGCAAAACTTTGCCGTGCATCCATTCTATTGGAATGGGAAAACCAGTTGACGCTGGCAACGTCCCTAAGACCCGATGTATAGACCGGTGTACTTCATTTGGCGAACAATGGGGACACGGGGTCCCAGCGCAGGCACTGGATAAATTGACTGGAGGTTTAACTCGCGCCCGCCCGCGGAAAATTGGGGAAAATCGATTTAAATATCTTAAATGCGACGGCTTATCTTGATGGAGTTGACTCGAGCCTTCTGTAATGAGTTTCTCTCAACAAAATTTGGAAACTTGACTTTAGTGCCGTGTAGTCTTTTAACGCTTATTTTTAAAATACATAAAAGGTAAATATAGCAAACGTTGTAAAACTTATTGCAGTCGAAGATTCAAGTGCCAATTACGAAGTGTGAAGCGCAGGTGCGAGCTAACTGGGCAGATCTATTAAGATAGAGCCTGGACACGGGCTGTCGTCTTTAAGATTCATCTTGTTTGCACGCCAGCATTATAACAGAATACATTTTAAATGTAATGAATATACATATTTTGTATCATTTTATGTACGCTTGTAATATTTATTTACTACGAACTTGAAAAATGTTTTTCATTAGTTTCATTTTGTATCACAAAATAAAATGGGAGTTTTAATACAATATTTTTATAAAAAATTTTAGAAATCCTTAATGCATAAATATTTACAAAGATTATATCGCGAGAAGCAAATTAAAATTCCAGCAAGCGATTCATGAGCCTCACGAATAGGGTTCAATGGAAAATAAATCCAACGTCTGGCAAGCCCCGGATATATCAAAGCAAGTTAAGCCCACTGCTTAACTCACTGTAACAGAATCACTTCGGATTGCTTTCCGATATTTACTATTTGATTTTTTCCCTCCCCGTGTCGAGATTTGGGACGTTTACCGGGAAGAGGAGTGAGCCCTTGCCTACCCTAATGGTCGGTGGGACTAAAGTACATAACCTTTCTAATTAACAATTTGCCCTACACTCAATAAGGGCACTTCATTACTTTTTCACTTGTTTCCCTTTGCTGACCCAGGATTTCTTTCACCTTTAAAAGGACATTCTCTTTAGTATATCGAATACCTTTGACTCCATGTTTAATTATTTTAGGTCTTACTATAATTAAATTGAAGTTACAGACATTTTATTTTCATTTTACATATCATAAGATGGCGGTAGCGTGGTAACATATTTAACTAACCTCATTTATACAGTTTTAGTATGAGGCAACTACTTACTAACAACTGGAACGTAATTCTGCTGCTTACTCAACCCTTAAAAGTATCTAAATAAATGAATGAATACGCCCCTCGCAATTTGAGTCATGTCTAAATAAATAAAAAAAAATATACAATTCCGCAGCACACTAAGTTTATTGAATTTATCATGCGCAAATATTTATTGATGGGGACGAAACTAGATAGGGCAGGGAATTTATTGAAAACAAAGACCAATCGGTATACATAGGTAGGCCGGATAGATTGGCATTGGTAGCAATCAGACAAATTGGCTCCAAACCCCTCTCGGAATTAATCTAATACGGAGGTTTTCTTAGCGAAAACCACTTAGACAGTGAAATACTGGAAGAGAGGGCCAACAAAACCAAGTCATATAAATTTCATATTGTTTATTAAAGAATTGAGTCGGAATTTCATCGTGCCTTTCAAATTTATCCGGATAAATTTAACTTTATTCTATAAAACTTTTATATTAAGAACACTTATCGTACAAAAAACTTTTTGTCAATATAATGTTTGACTAGAATAAAAATTCACATTGAATCATTTCATTGTTAATGGTAATTTTACCCGCAAGAACATGTTAAAAATCTTTAACAAACATGTTTATAAAGAAGCAATTCTATTTTTATTAGATGTCCCTAGATCATCTGTAAACGCTAATAAATATTCGGCAAATCCACCTTTAAACAAACTGTATAGGGGTATTCATGCTTTGGTTCGTTCCGAATAAACGATGCTTAAGATATTTATTAGGGGATGAATTGAGTTTCTAGATATTAGACCTCCTTTCTGTCTCGTCTACTAACATAAATAAGGGTAGTGTGCGATTAAGCGAAAGAAAACGTTCAGATCTAATATCGCCATTAATTTTATACTATGAGTTTGAAATTTTACGCTAGTCTAACTTTTTGAGTCGTGCGGTTGAAGTCATTTGATAGTGCACTTCTATATAACATCATGTAAGAGTGGTTGTTGGTATGCAGATTTATTTTTCTATGCCACAGTACAGGAGGAATTGATCATCATGACATTTCTTTAAGTATCTCCAACCATACTTTGAAAAGGATGGAAAAAACGTCAGTAATATTGAAAAAAAATTCAAAATTTTAAAACTAATATGAAATAAAATTCCACTTACGTACAGCTATGGTTATGAATAAATAGCCCATACGTTTAATAAAGTCCTATCCCAATAATATGCAGCGACTAAGTCTGTAATTTTTTTGTTAGAAAATGTTTTATATTGAAATAAATTTGTCTACTAATAAATATATCTACATATACAAGTTACTAAGTACACAGTCTTCATACGAAGGACATAATGTGCCCTAATGATGAATCAAAGACAATGTGATTTTTGGAGCTGGTACGAGGGTGCCCATGCAGTATTAATTCCCCTTCAGATACAGATCCGTTGCGGATAGAAAAACTGATTATCTAATTATGTAGAGACCCACCGAGAGTGTCTTCTAACTGCGGGCTAATCACAAATTAATGAGCGCTTGTACCGGAGTGTCGTGGCGCGATGATAATTCCGAGCCCTGCTGTGCTAAGACCTCATCAATTATGGTGGTGCCACCCCCGGCTGGGCCCTGAAGGCAGTACACCCGTTTGTCACGTTCCCTAATACTTCTAGAGATAGTCTTCTTGTCCCATTATATGCACTTTTAAGTGACTTCCACTGCGCTGTGAAATACCGAGTCCAGGTTTTAATGGATATGGATGAGTCTAACATATATGTACATATATGCTATGCTATTTGTAAATAATCTTAATAGTTTTAGAATATACATTTAAGACAACAATTAAACAATATCCTTTTAATGTCTTCAAAAATAGAGTTCACTCGAAACAATTTCATATGCAATTTTTTTATCTTTTCCTTTATTTACTAAATGTTTTCTATTTACTTGGCTTATTATAACATTCTTTTTACTTTTTCTTTTGAATTTTTAAACTTGTTTTGCTAAAAAGAAATATTCAAACATTGCGTGACACTAGTTAAATACACTTATAGTTGTACAATCAAATTATTCCTATTTAAAACTGACTGTTGCCTGTGGTCTCTTCCTGGTAGAAAAAGTATTATGGTCTTTTGACAATAACATTGGACGAATCTTATGAATGAAATAAACACATGAAATAATATCATATGTAGTAAGTGCGACTGTGAAAATATTTTTAAACAATATAAGTAAAATCTATCCCGGTACTCTGGGAAACTTTTTTAAACATCTGACATCCAAATCAATCCAGCCATTTTTTTACAGTTTACTACATCGATTGTATTGAGTATGTACGAAACTATTTTCCGATAATCAAGTCTCTTATTTATTGGTTAATATTTCTATTATAAATCCGATAAGGACAAGCCAACGCCCAGCAATAACTAATGGCATCTAAGCAGTTGTTGTACCGACACTAAATGCTTCCGCTCCAAACCGCACTTGATTTGTTGTTCCGTCCTTGGTGGAGTTACTGTCTCCAATGCTTGAAACATTTGGATCCGCCATATGTTCCCGATTTCCTTCCCGACAGGCCTATATACAATAAATATCCTTAGTTATATTTAAATTAGGCGTTATATATCTAAAGAAGTCTATCTTTTCATTCTCCTATTCGTTTACTTCTTGTAGTATTTTATTGACTTAAGTTTGACAATTAAAGCATAAAAGATCAAAAAGAATCAACCACATGTCAAATTAACGACCGCTAACGTAATAATTTCATTAAGTAACTGAATTAGGCATTGTTTGTAGGATAGAAGTTTTATTTGGCAGTTTGTAATTTAAATGGGCTCGCCCTAAACTGGCTCACGTTGTTATGCCATGAATATAAATCGTGATAAATTCCTCGGGAGCAGGGCGGGGTGTGAGGTAGAGGGGAGGGGAAGCCTCGAGGGCTTTTTTCTTAAAAATAACTTTTATCGAGGCAATTCGGAGGAGCCGCGCGATTTATGGAAAGGTGGTGTCACCCCAGTAATTAGTTTTTAACTAGTTGTGATAAGGGTCCCTTGTTTTATTACCCGCCAGTAATAAGTTGAAACAACCGAACGCTCGCCGTCGGAATAGAGATGAGTTCAATCCGCGGGATATTTTATCGCATACGAATAAACTATGAAAGAGTACATTTTTTTTTCGAGTCAACGTTTTTTCGAAACTTTCACCAAAACAAAAGCGTTCCGAGCAATTGTCTCGGAATGCGAACGTGTCACAATATTTTCATTGTATCCATATTTTGCGCTTTTTTTGAGCCGTCATATCGTGCGGGTGTGTATGATTTACACCCCCGAGGAACGGCAGACGAAACAAAAAATACGAAAGTTCTTCCGAGAAACTTCTTTTATTCTGGGTGAAAGTTTCGTAAAAAACTGGAGGCGCTTACAAAAAAGCAATTTTCTAGCTCAGGTGTGTGAGATGTTCTTTATCTAACTTTGCATCCGAAACGCTTTGTTTATGACGGCATATTTTTACCCAACTTTTGAGCATTTTATTACCTTTTACCGTCTTGCCGTATTTTGCGCAAGCGGAGGAAGCAACGCGGCGGCACAATCGGTGTTTAGGTACAACTGCCTTTTATGAGATTAGCCACGCTACCTGTTTCTTAATTTCACGTTCCGTAATAAATCTTTTTTTAATGTTACTGTTGTTTATAAGGGCACCGTAAAGTTATACTGTTAGTTGCCTGTTATTTTCTATCGAATCGATATAAAAAAAATTAACAGGCTTTAGTTTTAAAGGGAGTGAGAGGTCCATTTTGAAACAGTCCCTATAATAGCTATAATGTAACCAAGTGGGCCTGAAATGGTTGTCACCGTCTGGCGTACAGTACATTAGCATGAAGAGTGTGAGGCAGGGTGGTTTTATCACGAGGGCCTTTCCTGAGGGTGGGCCAAATAATACGATATTGCTCGTTTGTGCGAAGCCCTATTTATCTATTAAAAAACCGGAGATTTACGGCCGAGTATAGGAAACTTCAGGAAGTTTTTATGCTGTTCGAACGAGTCCCGGGTTAATATAAGAGATTGATGCGTGTTATTTTAGACCGCTCCGAACATACCGACACCGATACGGGCATATTTAGATAACGTTGTTTGGGGCCGTTTTAGTGTTTGCTGCGTGATATTTTCTGTTAAGTATTTTACGTTCGCAATAAATATATTTTATTAACTTTCTCTCTAAATAATAGACTTTTTGATTTAAAACTATTTTACAATTAAATGTTTAGAAACTTTTTTTATATTTTATATATCAATACTATCTTCATTCTTTTGCATACTATAAAAATATCAGTAACAAGCTACAACGTTGACAGTTTTATATTTAACGTAGCAAGAAGATACTTACTTTCGTTTTAACTATGTCACTGAATTTAGCTTTTAATGACAATAATTAAATATAACAGCGGAATATACTTTGCGTATCATTGGAACTGAATTTTAATTAACTTTCATCAATATAACCAATACTGTAAACTTTGCCTAACGAACACGATTCAAAAATGTAAGTGTTTATATATATGTATGTACATATATCTATTTACCTTATAATTGTATTTTAAACATTTCGTTACAATTTACTCCAAAATTCACGACAATAGACAAATGGATGTAATTTTATTTTTACTATTATAGTCCATCTAAATATTCTTAATCCTTAATTTATATAACGATAAAAGTAGTATCATGGTCTTCTATAACTCATTTAAAAATTTGTACAAAGATTTGAACAAACATCACTAACAATATTCAGGCAAGTGGCTTTATAAAAATAGTAAAAAAATTATTCATTTAAACGTACAACACATGTATTACGAATGTTTGTAATAACAAAAAAAATTCAAACAAATCTACATAGGGAACGACGCGTTAAAAACAATAATGTTGTAATTATCGTGCGCTGTTATAGTTTGCATTGTTATTGTAGGTGTGTGATGCATGTTTATTATCAACTGGGAATATTGGCTCGAAACATAGTGCTAAATTTGCCCCGGACACCCGATACTGTGGTATTATCTGCCATTATTTGTCACCGGATGAACAATGCGTGCGCCCTCGTAACATACCTACTATCTTACCCAATTTGTCCGCCAATTATAATGATGCCCCGGTTAAAAAACGGGATTAATCTGCCGGATATATGGCAAGCGTTTTTCACGTCGGTCACGGGATTTACGGTTCAAATCCAGTGGTATGTATTCGAAATGATACAAGATTTTTTGGTGGAGTTGCAAAATTCAAAATGTATCCTATATTATCGTATATTTATTTTAAATTATTTTTGAATTAAACGTAATAGTCCGTGGGTACTCTTTTGATATATATTAAAACACTTTATATGAACAAATATTGTACTGAAAAAGATATTTAGATTATCTAAATTTATTTGACAAGTGCCCGTATAAAGAATCGAAATTTAACTGCTTTTTTTAAACTGATATGTGACAGTAGCAAAGATATTGCGCGCGAATCGAAATTTAAACTTAACACGTAAATTTTACAACGGTAAAATTAGCATTTAAATAATGAACGATAATATGACTAATTTATTAAAAATCCAATGAATACATTAGGTTTCTTTTTAACTAATTTATGACAGCAACAATAATATTGCGTGCGAATTGAAATATAAAGTTAACACGTAAATTTAACAAAGGCAAAATTAGCATTTAAATAATGAACGATAATATGTCTAATTTATTAAAAATCCAATGAATATATTAATTAAACAGAAGTTAAAATAGTATAATTATAATGTTATATTTTAATGTAAGTTATAGC
>DWHK01000246.1:0-15590 GCA_018247855.1 Graphium androcles | reverse complement strand
CTTCTAAGGTGTTTGAAGTAAGTTTTTGTAATTTGTGTCAAAATAATCTTCTCATTGTCAATTGCAATATGTTTTATGAAATTATAGTAGTATAATTAGTAATCTTACCAAAACCACAAATGTTAACACTCAATAAACTGAATAAAATACAATGTATTAATAGGAAAGTTGGTATTCATTTGATTTCATCATAATTTCTCAGTTATTGCTCTTTAATTTATTTAGATTGTTCAATTAAATATTTTTAATTAAGTCACTTTCCCTGAGTTTCTTGTGCACAAAATTTTTATTCAAACAAAACTTATAAAATTAAGCAAATTATAAAAACTTTAATAGAGCCAATTATATATTTCTAAAAGTTTGTAGTGAATTATAAGGCAAAGTCGAAACATATGTAATCTACTACCACAAAGTACTGAATATATTGTTCAATACTAACTAGACAGATTAACTTACATATATTACTAAGTAACAAGAAAATAAAACTGAATTTTTCATTGGTATTAGTTGTCCCAAAATACCTAATAAAATACCAGTACCAGTATGCATATCATTACATATTATTTTCTACATTTTCAATGTAAAATCAATAACTTTAAACATGTTTTGAAACATTTGAATTATTTTTTTAAAGCGAAAAGTATGATGAACTAGTAGATGTTTCACCTGATGTTAAGCTATCACATTGCCCATGGACACACGACATCCGAAGAGCTCCATGTGCATTGCCAGCCTAGGAAATTGGATAGAACTGGTTGTTGGTTAGAATGGGTCAGGAAATATCAAAAAAGGAAGGGAAATGAGTAGGAAGGGAAAAACGATAGGAATGGCCATCCGGCAGCCACAAAAGGCATGCATTCTTTACTTTATGCCAGGTTTTTGTGAAGTCAATGATTTTGCTTAATGCTGAGTGGTAACAACTCATAAATAACACATTTATCCTCACCTGATGCAGAGCAGTGAGGCCATCGACGTTTGCTGTGTTGATATCAGCGCCCATTTTCAACAGACGCTGTACTTCGTCCTTGTCTCCGGCCGTGCATGCCGCCAAGAATACGATGCCAGAGGAAAATTGTATCCTTGATGCGCGTTTCGGCGTCGGTGATTGTTTGTTAGTATCGGATTCCTCCCATCTTTTTAACTGCTCGGCTCTCTTGAATAGTGCTGATGACGATCTCGGATCCATCATTCGTAAAAATTGGCAAAACACTTGACACTCAATATGATTCCTATGAACACTTTTTACGATGCATAGATTATGTTTTTATTACATATAGTACACAAATGCCGAGTCCATAACTTAATTGCCAAAAAAGGAAACATGAAAAAAGAAACGTTCCAGGGAGGTTGATACTAAAACAACTTTCATGCAATCATTGTTCGAAACACTTGTTGAGTTAATCGAATAACACATCCATACACTGAAAATTTGAACATGACATAACCAATGAGCTACAGATTTAGCGTGGCAGCCATTACGAGAATAAATTTTATGGCCAACTACATACAAAACGTAAAAAGTAAAACTAGGCTGAGAATGACGGGAAGAAGAAAACACCTAGCGTCACCTAGCGGATAATCTACCAGGAATTGGTGTTGTCATGTACAATAATCTCTATTGTTTTAACTTGAACACAGAAAAAACACTAGATTAAGTAAACACAATTTCTGCTACTGATGAGATCTAAGTGGAATGGGATTTGACTTCTTTAATTCAAAAGTTTTGATAAAATCGATAGAGTAAAAATTGTGGTATATATGTAATCTACACAAATGACATTCATAAATATTTCTGCAGTGTTTGTCTTTAAACTATGTACTTTTACCGGTCTGATAATATATCAAAACCATGTTATATAAAATAACTTACTCGTTTAATTTAAAAATTGTCGAACTGAAGCCTCTTCGGTTAGGTCTTGTTGCTAGTATAATATAGTTGTAGGCTAATTTTAGTATATTTCATGGGAACAGATCATATTTAGTCATACCTACTAAACACACAAATTGCAAAGTTCAAGAATACACCTGAAACATCGATTGAACAGTAATACATTATTATGTATCAATTCAACGGTGATTAATATATATGTAATTGTTGAACTAATAATATACAGCATACTCACATATTCACAGAAAATTTCAAGACATACACCGAATGCCTCATAATTAAAATTTTGTGAAATATTTTTCAGTTACTTTAAATTAAAAATATTGTACAGAACAAATTTATATAAAATTTTGAATTTATACCCTTTTAAATAAAAAAATAATTTCTTAAAACAGTTCATTAAATACGTACTTCCTTGGTATCGAACATAACAATTGAACTCAATTGAGAACCTCATCCTTTATATTTCGAAATAATCTTCTCTTAATCCCTGCGCTTTAATGCTCGCATCTGATGGTAATCAGTAAATGACGCGTTGAAGTAACTTCAAGTTATATAATTAAATTACAAAAACATTTACATTCTTGATTTTCAAAGAATTTTTCTTTTTCGAAGAAATTATTAAACTATAAGGTGACTTCATAGGAAGTGACTAATGACTCAGAACAATATCAAGAAATTTACAAGACCTTTTCACGTCTCAAACAGTATTGAGAAGGGAATGGCAAACCATGTGCCTTTGACTCTACACTCGCCATTTGTGTCCATAATGCTTTGTGCTTTCAAGTCCTTCTAGAATCATAATCGATCGCATACTCATCATATTTGTGACCAAACCCATTTGAATAATAAACACTTTATTAAACTGTTCTGTGCCCAAGTCCCAAAACCCAGAGCATCGCATTTTGGATGTGCGCTAAAGTAGCGCACATCCAAAATGCGCCAGTTGAATTAAAGCTTTCAAACATTTAGGCATAACATGGCTACCCAGGATGTTTACTGATGGACTGAAGATTTTATCTACCTCCATCGTGACTACAAAGAATTCAGCTGGTTCAATACTGGGCTGCGTAATCGGCTTGATCCAGCAGCATTAAGGTACGGGTATGCACTCAATCTGGTGAACTTCCCTCATCTTTGGGACTCTTCAGCCGAGGTGGCGGGTCGTGGTTGGCGTTCTTTGTCCTCCCTCCACTCTTTTTTGCTACTTTCCGCTGTTTGGGATGCAAAATACTATGATGACGCCATAGCTGAAGTAACCTCGAATATTCTATAAAGTTTAAGTTGTATTCAGTATAAATGTTACTACACACTTATTATTAAATGTATTATATTAGGGGTATTCAGAGGGTCACGAATTCTACCTAGTGACGCCACTTGCGTGTTAATCTGCTCACTTTCTAACGATTATGAAGTAAATTAAATTATTTAAAGCGCTGATTTTTAGCACAAACCGCGCATTCTGTTAAACATTATTACTGCCTTCTGGCGACTCAAGTTAAGAGGATTTAAGTAACGGCTGTTTTGTTCTACTAAACGATACATAAATAAATCGTGCATGGCACGTATAGACCCTTCCGACTACAGATATGACAAAGGGTAATGTCCCTTGCGTCCCTTACGCAGCTATATTACGCTAATTGCTCATAAATTATGAAATATTAGCAGTAATTGACTTTTTATCACAATACTCTATAACATTGATTTCCCATGTTAAATGTTTTTGATCCATTTTTATGGCAGGTATTTAGGTAAGACTTATAGTTTATTTACTTACTTTGTATCTTAAATCGGATTAGACTATAGTTACAGCCCTCGTTGAGATGACATGTTTTCGTTGCATGTGATTTTAGCAAAGTACCCCTGTACCAAACTAAAAGATATTTTACGTCAAAATTCATGGACTAACTTTAAACAAAATATGCCTCAATATAGTTTATGTGCATTATTTTTATAGTCAGAGAATCGAAAGCATATACAGTTCACATAATGACAAATGAAAACTGTAAACTAACTGATACTATCTATAATCAAGAGTTCATTCTCATTCGTTTCTAAATTTGAGAGGTCATTTGAAAGTCACAGGTCACTTGGTAAAAAGGGATGGGTATATATTTAGAATTGGAATAGGATAGGGGATAGATATTTACCATTTTTCTAGCTAACGTGTTATGCATATTTAATTTACGGCTGCCTTTGTTGTGAGGTGATAGCATATCTCTGATAAAACAAACTTAGCAGCACAGCATGAGCTCTATGTAAGATCTTGTCTTCTACCTCATTGTAGGAGTATTGCTCAGCGTTGGTATTTTTTCCCAATAAGTTGAATTTAAATAAATTATATTATTATTTTATTAGGTTATGTTATAGTGAATAAACTTATTATTAATTAACAAAATTTAAATAAATTATATTACAACAACTGTCATTTATGAGATTAAAGTCAGATTTTACATATTTTACAGTTTTCTTATTAATATTTATACTAATTCAATAAACTTTAATAATTTATTATGAAAGTTTATTGAAAATTATTTATGTTTTCAAATTTCAATACAACATTATTATTACTGCCACAATCTGTAGCGCTTTTTGTATCTACTTTGTAGCGTTACAGCTTTGTGTAACGCATTTCAGAGTACGCCCTATCTCATAGAACATTACTATTATCTGTAATAAAGCCATAGATAACATAAATTAAAAAAAATTGCAATACGGAACGAACCCGAAGTTCTTTCCTGATAATATTTTAAGGCGCTATTTATTGTAATGAATTTTTCTTTTATATATTATGTCATGACTCACTCACTGATAACAAGTTTGTATTGATTGTCGTTTGTATTCTGTAATAGGAAACGCACTTTTTCAAACAACTTTGCGACATCTGGTGACCAAGCACGACATCGTTAGTATAGTGTTGGAGTCGGGCAGAAATTATTCAAAATTCAAGATGGCCATGTGTCACGATGGTGTCCTGGACTGTTGTCGTTAACTTTATTTGTTTTGTGTGAAAATAGTGTTTTTTCGCCATGGCTGACTTAAGTGTTGATATATCAAAGTTGCCGGACGAGATTAGAGATAAATTAGCTGAGTTAGACTTGGAGTTATCTGAAGGTAAGACAAGTGGTGCAAGTCTCGTATTCTCTTAGATCGATATTTGTTAATTTTGATTATTTCGCAAAACTTACTTTCGCGTTTAGAATTTATGCTAAAGTTTATTTTATTTTTAGAAAAACTAATTAGCTTCTATGAGTTTGGAATGTCGACGCTGTTATTCACTTAATATTTGCCAGCTGATGAGGTGTTTTCAAGAAATAAGCATTCCTCGAAGGGATGCGAAATAGTTTTTCTTAATGTTTAGTTAATCATATGAGTCTAAGGAACACACGCTCGACTTGTTACATGCTTTGTCATACATCGTACGTCAAGGAATGCAGTACTCTCGGCATGATGCGATTTTAAACAATTAAAAATCTACTGCCGAAGCAACTTTGTGAAGCTAACTTTGCCCACAGAACTTTTCGTATAGTTGACTCAGGCAGGAGATACTCATTTTATTTAATCTTCTGTCATTTATTGTTTCCTGTTTCTAAGTTTGTTCTTTAAAAGTATTTTTATTGCGCTTCTTTTATTATTTTATAGTATTTAAGTGTGCTGTGCTAAGCGCAAATGTTAATGACTCCTAAACTATTTGTAGATATCATTATTATTATAGTAGTATAGTATACTTAGTTATGCCTGAGATTATTTCATTTATATACTTTTTATATAAATATTTTGATAATATCGTTATTTTACTTTATTGTCAATTCTAATTTAGTTAATTTTACCATTTCCGGTGATAACGTTAGATGTTTTAGTTATTTTTATTTCAATTACGGCCCACAAGAGTAAACAAAGTAAATAAGTTGTTTTAAACGATAGAGAAACTTTATCATTACTTAAATTAAAGTGAGTATTTTAAAATAGTTTATTTGATGTAGTCCTGATAAACGACCTATTTAGGAGTAATTTGCTGTTGCATCTCTAGTAATATAACGTTCATATTTATTTCTCTCACTAATTAAAGCATTGCATGCCATGCGAAAATAATTATTCGTTGTTTGTTTGTTTTTTATATCACCAGTAATTGTTTTGCCCATGCGAAAGCACGGTACACCCTGCTGGTTTCACCGTGAGTTCATTATGCAGTGAAGTCATCTTTCATTACAATTGCTTTTATTCTGTGAACAACAAGATTGAATAGGCCGCAATAAGCGAGCGGCAAAATCGTTAAATTAAATAGAGTTTATTGTTATCGTCTCTAGGATTCTGTCATTTGTCTAGCGCGTAAATTAATGATTTCAGTTGTATTCCGACGCTCGTGATATTAATTATATTACTTTATAGATTCTTTGGATATGAAACAGTCCGCATTGACCGCTAACAAGAATTAAATAATAGTCCTGTATTAACCTTTATATTAGACGGTATAGTTTATTTAAAGTATTAAAAATAACTATTCGCCAATTCGTCTTCACTCGGTGTGTCAATAAAGATATCTTATATGGACGAAGTTGTTGAACCAACTAAATTATTATCTAATGAAGCAAAGTCGTTTGAAATGTAACACTTGATAATATATCATGTTGTACTACTTGGCCATGGTTTGAGTTAATGTTTGTCTAACGACATTAAAATGACATTTAATTTTTTCTATGCCTTATTTAAAGCTCTATTTATGCACATTAATACGCAAGGAAAAAGTTCTAATTTTATCAATTACATTTTATTAACTAATTAATATATGTAGTATTTATGCCAGCACGTACGTTTCTTTCGAAAAAAATAATATAATGTTTTTGACCGTCGATCACATGTATTCAATTATACATAATTTAATAAATTAATGAATTCATCGTTTAAACAAGATTCTATTGTATAATCTGTAAATTGACAAATATTTTTTTTTTCCTGGAATGCTAGATCACAACGCCAATTCCCACTTTAATAGTAATGGAGACACTTTAATAAATAAAATATCAAAAGTTTTTGCAACTATAGAAAATAAAATCTAAAAAAGAAAATAAAAATAATATAAGTTTTGACTTAAGTTCATAACGCAAAATGAGGTTAAGCGTACTTCAGAGAATCCCTGTTACTTGAAGCTAGTTGTTACACGAATGCTTTAATTTGAATACAGAATAATCCTTTCCGAAAATAAGCTATAGTGAATTAGTAAGGGGTAAGCACCAGTCGCTATCTGTAAAACACATGGGCGTAATTGCAACGTTTGATCATATTTTTATTGTCTATACATGATGCATAATGAATTTATACCATTATTGACAACGACATTCGGCTGGCCGATAAATGACAGATTATATAAACGGACCCATTAAACTTTATTTACAATTTCATTAGTTACATTTTGATAAAACGATAGAATTTAATTGTTTGTGACTCAAAGGTCGTTATTTTTATTATTATGTACGAGTTATACGTACTTACATCTTAAAACGAATGTGATAATATACGGATATTAACATACAGAAATCTAAAACAATTTAATTGAATGGTATTTTTATAAGACACTGATATCAATTATTTTAAAGTCCTTCGATGCGTTAATGATAAAACTTCCAGTGCAATCCTTAGTACTAACTATGTTATAAACAATTCACAAATTCCTGAGATACCTTTGAAATGAAATTACATATGAATGTTGATAAGTGTCACTTTAGTTAGACTCTCACTTTTTATAATACTTATTATTTGTTTTCACTACATACTACATAATGTCATAAAATGTAACAATACATATCAGTTGCCTACAAAGACGAATCCGAACTCTCCTATCAAGGCCGAGATAAGAAGAAGTGGTGGACACGGGTTATCCGCAATGAAGTCAACTTCGGTAGAATTCGTCCTTAACGGACTCTAATTTAATAGTACTAGTAGAAGTTCGCGGCGAACTTGGACCTCGTAATTATTTTATGTCACATTTATTTCAATATCTCTTTAACTAATGAATCGATTTTTATTCCTAATGAACTTAAAATTGTACTAATAATACCTACATATGTATATTCGAAATTTCATTTCAATAGGAACACTGTTTCGAGAGTTACTGCAGAACATACATACATACATAAAATGTGATTTCGCCTTAATTTGATAAATTGTAAACCTCACTCGCTTCTTTCTCTCGGTCAACTTGCAGAAGACATAGTTTACTCTCTTTGAAATAGTAGGTATTTGTGAACAGGAGCAACAAAGTGGTTCACAACGATGCTACTCCTTAATTAAGGATGAATTGGATTAAATTAAAATATTGTTGTACTATAAGAAGATGAGTTGTAGCGTGATAATATATAGAATATTACCTTAAAATTTAAGATGGAAAACAAAATGAGCCAAGCCCCTTCCTAAATTGCTTGATTTTGTATAATTAAATATTTTTCATAAATTAAGCAAAATTTTTTTTTTCACAATACTATTAGTTTCGGAGATTAGCATTTAAATAATAAACCCATATAATAAAAATAGTATGGGTATATATTTCTTAAGTCCTCCGTATAAGTTAACCTGAAAAGCATATAGATTTCGACGATCTGGCGTCCTGATCTGCCTGCTTCAAGACTTTTTGATTTTTAAGGTTATTTAAATTCAAACTCGGCCATCTGTAAACAAATTGTACTTATTATTATATAGAGTATTTATATCTTTTACGAGGATGGTATTAAATCTCTCTTCGTTTCTCGCTTTGCAGCGTACGCACGATTTACTCTCTAGTCGCTATATGCGGTTCGCGTTATTCCAGCGGAGCATTTGGGCTGTTTTATTGTGAAAGCATGACGCATCAACACAAACCCGTTTGTCGTTGTGACGCGCTCTGACTAAGCCAGCGCTGAAGTATCTTGGCCCCAATTGAGTTTTA
Source organism: Graphium androcles (assembly GCA_018247855.1). Classification (NCBI taxonomy): domain Eukaryota; kingdom Metazoa; phylum Arthropoda; class Insecta; order Lepidoptera; family Papilionidae; genus Graphium; species Graphium androcles. Next base: position 6,783 of record DWHK01000246.1, on the reverse strand, counting down.
TAATAATTAATAAAGTCCTGTGAGGCGTTCGATGAAGAAATCCCATGAACTTCATCGGTATTGGTGATTTAATTTGTTCAACAACGCAACAACTCTACGTAGTAACACTTCTGTCGTGGCGCAGCATCAAATTAAGGTCTAGAAGAAAACTTACACGCAACAGTCTGAGGTCGATAATCGAATACAAACAGTGGTTTCGACCCCTGTGTTTATGGAAGGGCCACGGATACCACAACACGCAGCGCAATGTAATTGCCGATGGCTACTTAAACCATTACGTCGTCTACACGGCGCGCTCGATTTCAGTGTGTCATTTAAATATTTCTGAGCAGACTCTCAAAATACCATTTCTCAATCAGTCTGACTTCGGCGTACATTCATACTTAATGATATAAGTACGACAGCAAAGAAATCGTAACACAATAAGTATTAAGTACGTAAGTTGACCAGCAAATAAATGCATGCAGCTCTTGAAATGCAATTGCAAATGTCATATCGACCAGCTCAGTCGGTTAGGTCTTACATAAAACGAAGTAAAGTATGGACCCTTCTTGCGCGTTTCCCGGTTGGGGTAGCCGGAGTCCATCTTTTATAAATTGCTAATGCAGCTTAATTCCTCCAAATATTTTTTTTTGTTGTACATCAACTAAACCGTTTAGTCTAGTCCACTAGCTTACCGCCTTTTACAAAAAAAGTCTTTTAATATAATTAAATTGGCGCTTGTATTAAAAATCTATTTAAAATGTATACCATGATAATAATGATAATTAAAACATCTTTTTCGACAAATTCGCAAGAATTTCCTTTACATGGCGAAGTAATACAAATTTTTTAATATTTTGTGATGATCCTTTTTCTCAAAACTTGAACTTTTGGTAAATCGTATGATTAAATAATGATGCCAAAAAGTTTCATGGCCGGCAAAGTTTAATATTATGACCAAATTAGTTCGCTTCACGTATTACTTTTATAAACTTTTATATCAGGAAAAATATTTCCAACTGTCTTCTACTCCTGACTTATCGTTTGGATTTCAGGATTTAGTTATATCATCATACAAGTATCATATATTTAATTCAGGTTCTTAGCTACCGCTTTAAATAAACAGAAAATCTTTAGTTATATATATGTAATATTATATATTTGTTTATAATATTAAAAAATGTGCAAACTGCACATTTTTTAGGGATTGACTAACAAATATTCAAACATCTAATTTTTCATATAACCAACGTTCGCCTCTGACTTTGCTTGCTCATCTTGAAATGAGGATAACTGTTTTTGTGGCAATTCATTTAAGATCTTGAAACCGATACTCTGTTCCAAACCCAACTGCATCTACCTGCAATTTTAGAGTCCGTGAACCGCATATTACAGACTTACAGGGCGAATAACGCTTTACCTACGTTCGTGTTTATTATACAAGAACGCGACTCGAAGTCGAGAATGACACAACCATACGACAGACATACGACGATAAATTCTTTAAATAAAATAATGCTATAAAATTTTATCGGCAAGCCAAATAATATCTATTCATTCAATCTTAAAGAACTAAAATTTCAATGGTTATATGTTTTGGATGGTTAGCCTTTATCGCTCTTTGAATATTTGTACATCGATTATTCTTCTCTCACAGAAAAAATAATGTTCCAAACTACGTTTAATGTTAATCGACAATTATCAAATCGGTGATGTATGTATTTTTACGCGAACAATATGTATCATTAAAATTGTTTAAATTTATTTACAACGGCTTTGGTTGATGTTTAATTTATGGTGTAAAATTATAAGCATTTACCTCCGGTTTCATTTAGGTTAATTTAAATATTTTCAAAATAAAAATTCGAGATATTGCAATTTCTTCCGGGTCAGCTTTCCCTTTTTTCATGTTGCAGTTTACTTAGTTTGTACTTTTATTCTGGATGAAAGTTATATTATCCTATATACTTTCTACCTTAACATGGTGTATGCAAAATTTCAAGACGAATGACTCGGTAATTAATACGTACAAGGGTAACAAACACTCACACTCGCAATTAATTACTTATTAGCTACGATAGTATTATTACACGTCATGAACAATTAAAAAATAACTAATATTTGATGGTAGAATAATGTTTTTATATAAAACATTTGTTCCTTTTTATTGAAGTTGTATTTTTTTACTATTTTTTTTAGATGCAATAAAAACGTCACTATAAAATGAAAACGTTAATCATGCATTTTTCTATTTCCATACATTTTAAATGTAATCGTAAACGGAAACTATGTAAAGTCCTCGGTAATCACTACAACATAAAAAAGCGTCTATACGATATGATATATTTTTGAGTACGATAATTTCAACCAATCACATTGCACTTGGTTTCTTTTAGCGCTTTGTCATGTTCGGTTACTACATAATCATTTTGACACATAATTACAAAAACCGTCTTCAAAGGCCCTGGAAGTGTACTTTCGTGACATATTTTTTCCGTTATTTTGATTTTAAAAACAAACTACTTAACCGATTTTTTAGAAAATTTTATGGGACCACATTTAGGATAACTCCTTTACAACAAAAAGAATCATCAAAATCGGTTCATAAACGACGATGAAATCCGCGAACAGACATAAAAAAAAATATATACGATCGAATTGAGAAACCTCATTCTTTTTTGACGTCTGTTAAAAATGGAGAAATTGCTTGGCATATAGGTTATCTGTTGTGAGAACAAACAATCACATAGACAAAAATATCAAAAATTGTTTTATTATGTTCCATTAGCATTCTCATATTGGACCCTTTTGAATTATACCGCGATGGATGCCGCCAGATTAGAATAATCTTTCCCTCTTTCTAATCGAGGTGTCGTAAGAGACGACTAAGGTCTATTGACGTAATATTCAACCCGTTTTACGTCAACCGATAAACTAACGGGTTAACCATCTTATGTACTTCCGTGAAGGTGGTCACCATCCCAAGGTGGCGTAGGGTTTCTGGCCAACCAAGCTCTCTAACGTTGTAGTAATCTCCATTGTGTGTGAACAGGGTGGCTTACCAAGAGGTATAGCGTCGAGGTAGATCTCAACACACTCGAACATTGAAATAGAAGCAATGTTTGAAACAGTTTCGAATGACTTACACTTTGCCACCCAGGTCCACTACAACGTTATCATGGCAGACTTTAATGCGAAAGTGAGAATACAGAATCGCAGCGTGGCGGTAGTAAGATCCCATTGTTTTGTAAGCAGAAATCGTGGGGGCAAATGTTTCTCAACTTTCTCGTAAAAGACGGGCTGTTCCTAATAAACTCTTTTTACTAGAAAGCACCCCAAAGGAGATGGACATGGCAGGACCCGATACTATTACCAAAAATAAGGTCTACTTTATCATAGCGGACAAGAAACATATATTCAGAGACGTTTCAATGATCAATAGGTTCAACACTGAAAGTGATCACAGACTTGTGAGGCTCTCAACACTCCTTTAAGCTTGCACGTGTCCGTTTGATGAGGTCCACACCCCAAGCAATCTACTCCAAACTGTATGATCTGCAACGTTTCAGTTAAATCTGGAGAATCAACTAGCGACCGTAAGAACCACAAATGCAATGGACCAGTACCATGACCGAGTAATAGGCGTTGTCAGGAATGAAGGTACGATATTCTGTCAGTTGTGGTGTACAGGCAAAAAGTCCAAGCTTTCGGCGGAGACTCTAAAGCTTTTGAAGTAAAAGACGTGAAAATCCCCAATTTATTTGATCAGAATACCGGGGTTTCAAAAGAAAATTACAATCCCAATAGACAAAGCGATTGAGCAGAATCGGGGGTTGAAGGTATGTCTAAAAAATGCTGACAAGAGTCGTCACAAATCGTCTCGAACGAAGATTGAACGAATTTCAGCCACCTGAACAGGCTGAATTTCGGCAAGGTTATGGCTCCATAGACCACATCCACACACACAGTGCGGCAAATTGTAATGAAGTCCAAAGAGTACAATCAGCGGCTATGTTTAGCGTTTGTGGACTATGAGAAGGCATTTGACTACATTGAGATCTGGTCTGTTCTGGAGTCTCTGCAAGGCCAAGTCGACTAGCGATATATCCTGTTGATATGTCTGTATGATGCCGCTACGATGACCGTCCAGTTCTATAATCGGCAGACTAATAGTGGGATCTGCCCACTGCGGCAAGGGGTCAGACAAGTAATATATGAACTCCTTGACTGTATCATGACTCAGGTAGTCTTTGTTAGTCACAATCGGGTATAGACAAGTAATACTATTACAATATTTAATTCCCTCAAATTGTTTAATATCGCTTTCGAGAATGTGTTTAGGACGCTAGATTGGAAAGAGCAGAAATATAAAGGGCGAGTACATCTCACAAATGCGATTTGCTGGTGAATATGTAGGAAAACCTACAACAGATTCCGGGTGATCTAGCTGATTCGTCACTACGCATCGGTCTCCGGATATAAACTTGGATAACGATAACACAAAAATTATGTTAAATTAACATGTTTCTCTGGAACCGATTGCTGTAAACGGTGTTTCTCTGCAAGTTATTTAAAAGTATATTTACCTCGGGTAAATAGCAAATTTGTAAAAATTATTTCGAGAGAGAAATCAACAAATGAATACAGTTGGGTTGGGCAGCGTTCGGCAAACTACGTCGTAAATTGTCTTCGCCTATTTCACAGTGGTCAAAGACAAAAGTCTTCGACGTGTGCGTCCTATCACTCATGACATGCGGAGACGAGACGTGGACGCTCACAGTACGGTTAGTTCACAAGGTCAGAATCGCTCAGCTATGGAGAGGGCAATGCTCGGGGTAAATTTGAAGGATTGTCTCATGAATGAGATGATCCGACAGAGAACTAAAGTGTTGGACATAATTGTTAGGCTCACCAAGCTGAAATGCCAGTGGACTGGCCATATTAGCCGCAGACCTGATGACTGTCAAGGTAGACGTCTTCTTGAGTAGAGACCGCATCTCGGTAAACGTAGTGTAAACGCCCTCAGTCAAGGTGGAGCGACGATCTGCACGGGGTGGCTGGAAAAACTGGATGCGAGAAGCCAAGGATCTAGGAGGACGGCGTGCAATGGGAGAGGCCTATGTCCAGCAGTGGACTGTCATAGGCGAATGATGATGATGATGAATTTTTTAAGGTTACTTTTATTATGTACAGACATACTGGGTTGTAAGTTTGTATATAAGTATGGTAGGATTTAAAATATTTTTATATTCCAATATAACGAATTTTTATATTCCATTGTAACGAATTGTTCAGGTCAATTAACGTGTCTCGCTCGTTCAGATGACCTCGACTAGAACTCGAAAGGTCGAGTTATAATAAAGCCACATTATTTTTCTCTCTTATTTACTTATTTTTATACAACATTCTATTTCTTGTCATCAAAACAAAATTAATTCATCTTACAGTTTAAAAGTTAAAGTTAAGCTAGATTTACGACAAAGTTGCCGCTAACAATTTATGATACATATTTTGATATATATTGTCCTTAACTTCAAAGTGTAGTGGGTTTTTAAGACTTATACATATCGAAATATGTTGATATCTGAATAATAATAACAGAAATGCTATTTCATGTTTTCAGAAAATAATCTGCGATGAATTTAATTAAAATTAAGTGTTAGTTCAAGGTTCGCTGTTACGCTCACTTCCTGCATGAATACGAGTTCTGCATGAGAACGGTTCGCTGTTACTTTTAGTCTTTTTCGTATAAAATATACAAAGGTTTTAATAGTATTTTTTATGTCTATTGATATGCGTAAATTTTCGTATGTGTCCTATACAACCGATTGTAAACAATTTTTAGTCTAAGTAACGTTAAACAGACATTTTTCCCATGTGTCTCTATTGTTTTCATACATAGTAAACAAAATAGAGCTTTGATATTATTTTATATTAAGTACAGATATGCCGGTAATGGTATTGTCATACAAAAGTATTGGTATTAAAAGTTGGTTTTAGTTGACATGTTGGTGCTATAAGTAAATTATACCGATCCTTCTACTACAGGGAACGTATCCCCTTACGGTAGGGCGCAATGTCTTGCGTTATTGGCCGGCAACGACCTACTAGGACGTACATTGTCGTCAGATTACTTGATAAGTACGACAGTCCGTTTGTCCGCCAGTATCTGCAATGTTAGTTGCATTATATCTTATGTTGCCATATATCTCAATGTCCGCATTTTCACCCACGTGATTTTTTTTGTATTTCTTCAAAATCCATTCTATATGTTAATACAGTTAATAAACTATTTGTTTATCGAATTTCGTTCAAACCCATCAATTCGCAATTGCGTGATCGAGTAACAAACATCCAAACAATGCAAAATTTCATACTCGCAAGATTAGTATAGATGTACAAAAAAACACGAAAATATATATTTTTAAATTTGACTCCCGTAAATTGGGCGGCCACTAATTATTACCAGATAAATTGTGTTGTAGAGAAATTGTTTTTGTCTCACATTCAAATTGCTTTAAAAATACAATAAGATAAAAAAAATATTTTACACTTCGCAGTATGAATTTTACCACGTTGATTAATGATAAATTATCCAGCTTTACTTTGTAACTATATTGAAATTCCCAAGTTAAACCTGAACCCTGTAAAGTGAAACGTCACCAGGATTAGCGTGACTCCTCGCTCAACTCATATTACTTACCCCTACTGTTTGTTCCGCTAACTGAAGTTAGTTTTGAAGTGAATTAATTATATTTACAAGTACTACTTACTAGTTAAGATTTTTTATATATTCTATTT
>DWHK01000245.1:0-15593 GCA_018247855.1 Graphium androcles | reverse complement strand
ATTATAGATAGCATTAAATCCAGTAGCAAATATATATTTTATTGTACAATTATTAATTTTATTATGAAAGTTACTAAAAATATTGCCAGTAAATTAAAATATTTCCATAGTGATATTTTTACTTGCATTTTTATGTTTTAATGAATTGAATTGTACTTCATAAAAGTATAATGAGTGGAAAATGTCTAGATTTTGAAATAAAATAAAACATAATTTTTGCCAAAATATTGACCAACTTACTAAATTTTTCATTATTATATTTATAATTCTACATGCTATTATTTTTTATCACACCATAATTGATTTAATTACTTTAATTTATTAATGTTACTAAAATATGATAAGATAATAGACATCATAATGATAATAAATGTAATTAAGGATGATTCAACACTAGGTACTTAATTACTTAATTTTAATTAATTCACCTTTTTAGGAACTAATTTAATGTACAATGAAAATAAATAAGAAATAAACGTAATTCAAGTACGTTCTAAAAATCTAATTTGTATAAAAATTTTGAATGTAAGTTTGGATTTCATTATGTAAACAAGCTTGGAAATCATTTATCGCCACCTAAATCACCGATAACTTAACGATACAGGTAGATATGTAATCTATAGCCTGAATCACGAGGAAGGACGCGATACGTGAATAAAATGTTCACCCACCTCACATCTTGGTCCAATGAGGCTAAACACCTGTTCATTCTCATCCCGTGACAACAGGATACTCGGCTTGTGCTCTCCCCTCGGCATCCTGCCCATTGACTTTAAACACACTCATAAAAAACACTATAAACAGCCACGAAAAAGGCGATCAGTCATAGCGGCCTCCTTGCACTTGGTCGCTAAAACACTTGTTAATTGCCGCTTGCGAATATCTCTAGATAACAATAAAAGCATTTCTCACTACACGAGAATAATCATATCACGATTAAAAGGGATAAACTTAGAAAATTCACGATTAACTTTCTCTACATCCGTACGCGAGACATCAATCATCAAACTAGTGTTGCCCTACACTGATGTCCAGTTGTCAAGTTGTCATCGAGCACGTTACGTTTCTGGTTAAAATTATTTTGTACATCACCTTACAATTTAAAAAAAAACTAAAAATTATGATTTTTAAGAAGTATATAAACTACAGTACTTACCGATTCTGTTAGTAAAATTGCAAAAAAAAATAAGCCATCAAATATAGCCTCTTATGATCATCATTTTATATATAATCTATTTCAATCAAAACTATGGTAAACTATTTCAATTAATACTAATATTTAAATTTAAACAAATTACTTACCAATTACGCTAAATTACAAAATATCGGCAGAAACTGATTTATTCTAACAGTAATTTATAACATTGTATATCCGTATAGAACCTTTTTACATTGTTTTCTTAAAAGTTTTTTTGTATAAGTGAAACATATTCGTTTACTTTCGAAAAAGTTTTGGTTAGATAGCGTAAAATACTGTAAAAGATTGTTAGTCACAGGTAGGATGTTTTGTTATTGTCCTATTAATACAGAAACCTTAAATACCATCTGTACAACTCATAGTTTAGTTTCAAAGCTAAGAGGTCTCTGTTTCATTTTCTTATGAAAATAAAGCTCTTTAAGCCTAATCTTTACGGTGCTTAAGAGTCTTTAGTTTTTATGGTGGTAGAACCTACAGTAGCATCGCTGCTGCCAAGGGGACGGTTTAAACCGGGTAAGTACCACTACCTTGTACGACACGGACTTCTGCATTAGGCCGCTCTGTCCTACGGGCCCAAGAAAATGGAACCAAAATTTCTGTCCACTATCATCTCGTCCTCATCTGAAGACCGCAAAGCCTTTCATACCGAGAGTCTACCGGCTGACAACCCCGTCTCAGGTACCCAGGGTACAAATTAGAACCCTCATTTGTATCGAGGATATGTGTTCTAACCGAACCTATCCATAGTATAGCTGCGCAATAATAGTGAAGATCATCCTCGTGTCTAAGCGTAGCTATAGCAGTTCCATAGTGGTGATACCAGAATTGATCGATTCCGCGACCACGTTCAAATTACCACAGATTCCTTCCCTGCTGGACCTTCTGCTGACTACTCACCCGGGCAATTTTAAAACCTTCATCAACGCTTCGTTGGTTCTTCAGACCATTGCTTAATCCGGTGTGAGGTGCCGCGATATCACGCGCCCATTATGTATAACGACAATGTGTATGGCAGTATAGGCCAACAGACAGTGATGGGATGCGGTCTTTTTTTGCTTCCTACCTCTGGAGGCAGCCCTGTCGCCGATTCTATTGTCGACGAAGTACTTCCACGTATGGAACATTTTATCCATCTGTGGTAAATCAAAACACTGGTTCGATCGCTTGTGCAAGTTGGCATCATACTATAAGCAAGTGGGCCGTCGAGCGTGACCCACGGCGACGGCGTCTCACGATGCAGACAACATTGCCTTGAATAAGAAGTACAATTTTGCCTTCAGCTCCTACAAAAGTGCTCTCGCCACAACAAAGTACGAGCATATATTGACGGGGGATAGTTCGACTGCCTGACCGACCGACTGCCTTTGGGCGTGAGTGGCGGGCACTCACGCCCAAAGGCAGTAGAACGTTTTTAGCTATAATTTCGCAGTGTGTTACGCAGCATTGGCGTCATCTAGCGGTTCAACTTAAAAGTATTTGAATAATGAAGACTTTTCTCTATTTAACAATATATAAATGATTCGTGTATGATGTGTAGTTATGGAGCTACAGCTCTCACCGAGGTCACATGTTTCCATCGTAAGCGGTTTTAGAATGTTACCCTCTATACCGAACTGAAAGACGTTTCACTTCAAAATAATGAAATCAAAAACTTCAAAATAACTAGCTCCTCAGGCATCCAGAAAATAGAGAAGCGATCAAGAAAGTGAATCAGAAAGGGAAAGTAACCCTGGTGGAAATATTTTTTAGAATTATCAAAAGCCTTATTTTTTCTGAAAAACTAAAAAAAAAGTTCAAAACTCTTAATAAGTCTTTTTAAGGAGTTCAGAGTTAATAAGACTTATTAAGAGTTTTGAAGAGTTACTTTAAAAAATATTTCCACCAGGGCGGTGATACGGTTTCAGCCGGAATCAATCAACCTGTGTACCCATCGATGGTGGACGCGGTTAGGAACAATGGCCTTCGATCGAGTATAGCATAAAGCGCTTCTTTCCAATATCACATCTTATTAGCTACTCGAGAAATAGTGTGAATAGATGACTGATCGGACAGCGACAGCTTTCTGACAGATCGGAGCATCAAGATCTTTATCGACAGTGCATGCTCCTAGGCAAAGCCTGTGAATGCCGGTGTCCCACATGGTCGCGTGCTACCGCACTGTTCCTTCCGCATATAAATGATTTGTTGTGCATAAGCAACATTCATTACTATGCGGATAATAGTACAGTTGACAATTTGTATATTAGCCTACATTACTAGCTAGCTAACATTTTTCAGTACAGCATCAACGAGTGCAGGAACTAACTTGTGTCTGAAATCGGAGCTTGCCTCAGCAAAATCTTGGATTGACTAAATTTAGTTTAACCGCCGAACTTTGATAACAGCACAACGTACCAGGTCCATACTCCTTCCAACTACCGGAGGATCCACGCGAACGTACACACGTACAGAATAATTGTATACATGCATGTATGCATATATACACACACATTTATTTTATTATATATACATATATGTACCACCCCTCAAAAGTATTTAGCCACCTACACTTTTCTTTATTACCTACATTTTATACGGTTTTATTGTCTGTATTTCACCGCAAATTAGGTCTTTATAGTAAAAATTCATAAGTTTAAAATTATATGCTTAATTTTTACAACTTTGTTTTATGCACTCTTGAAAATATTGTAAACACTACGAAGTTTTCAGCAAAGTTGTGGTTTGTAATAGCCTTGTTTTAAGATCGCAAACAACGAAGGAAAAGACGTCGTTGAACTATTATTGTTTTGTTTTTGCGGCGGAAGGATAATCTGCTTTATTTCTACGTTGATGATAAGCAATTTGTAAGAAATGTCTCCGTGTTACGTAAAACAAAGTTTCAATTCCACTGAGACATATTTTCATTATATCAAAGGGTTAATTCACTTTGCACGATACACTTAATAAAATGTCCTCAATAAATAAGGTATGAGATTTATTTCCTTATGTTTTTTTCTAAAAATATAAAAGACAACATGGTAAGGGATTTACTGGCTCGTATAAGCATTAGTAAATTAAAAATTAGTAGATTTTAACAAGTTATACGATCCTGTTAGTTTTTTTTATGATAAATATACTTCTTGCTAAATGTTTTGAAAGAATTAAAATTGATAAATATACTTAAATATTTACATAAAACACAACATCTTGAATGCAGTCCTTGCTGTACTTATAAAGCTGCTTGACCAGGAATTATGATATAATTTGTATTGATTGGATTTTTTTGATAATACTTCACGTTTTTATTGAGTTTTGATCTTGTTGCACTAACGAAATAAATATCACCACACCACTATTAAGTCCGCCTCTTGTGTACCCTTAGAGATTTTCCAAAAAGTTTCAAATTAAAGGGCTTTTTCCACGGAATGGTTTAACCGGAATGGAAAAATTTCGGTTAGAACCGGAAATACAGAAAAAAAGTATGGAATGACAAAATTTGTATGATGAAACCGCATTTCCGTATATTTTAAGAAGGATGAATTTAGATGATTGCCAATGCTTGAAGACAAATCTATGCATATACCAATTAATAAAGAATTAAGCAAATCAGTTTTATAGAAGGGCTGGACGAACTTGTATTAGTTTTCATAAATTCTTTTAATATGTAGATGATATGCTGATTTATATACAATATATTTATTTACCGCGAAGCAAGCCGTGAATTGGTACGCCAAATTAATTGGTTTATTGGGGGTGGTACAGGAGTTTGAACTCAGGTTAGCCTCGAGTATGCAAAATTAAAATTGAGCCCCCGCACGTGAGCAACATGATTAATCCCGATGTTATAAATGCGAAAGTGGGATTGTTTCTTTGTTTATTTGTTACGCTTTCCCATTTTAAGGAGTCAACCAATCAACACGAAGTTCAGCATGTAGGCTGTTATGGGTACCGGATGGATGAAAAAAAATCTTAAAAAAAATTCTAGATGGTCGTAATGCTATTACGAGTCAGCTTGCAGACGAATAAATTGCTGCATAAAACGTAAAGCTCTTATCAAATAAATAACTTAATATTACAAAACTTTTTCGATTAGCTTTCTAGTTTTTGTGAGTGTATACTCATGTAACTTCTTGTAATTAAGGGCAGATTATAAAATTAAGTTAAAATTTAATTGCTAAAACTTGTACGCAATTAGTACTATAGGTGTATACATATATGTACGCGAAATATGTAATATTTAATTATACCAAAAGTTTTAATTGTAATCGTGTTAATTGTAAGTTCAAATACCTTTGCCCACATTAATGAAGTTGTGTTACATATTTGTTATAGCCTATACTCATCAGTGGGATATACATACAATTACGACATATATAACTTTACTTCATTTCGTTCTTAAAAAAAATTAATATATTAAGTGGTATTATTTATCTCACCTCTATGAATTTTGCCTCAAAATTGGACAAAAGTCGAAAAATTAAAATAATTCATGATGGTCCAAAAACGGTTCAAAAAATTCTTAACGTGTTTTTTCAAGTTTTAGCCTTGTTTAAATATTCGTAAAAAAATCATGTGAGACTGTGTCTGAAACGTCTGGTTTCTTTTCATCTCTGCATCAGTCGAATGATGAACGGCGCTGGGTCGCCGGGTGACCAAATCCTTCAAGAACCACAATCGACATTGACACAGAATCGGATACGCTGCATTTGTAGCCGAACTCTTTGTCCATCAACATATTATCGTTAATCAGTAAACCGTTTTGTGGTCAATGTTCATCGCCTAGGGCACGGACCACCACACACATTTTTGCTCCACTTGAAGTTAAGCGTTAGAATAGTTAGATTTAACCGGGCTACCCAGGATGTCCACTGATAAGCTAGGGGTATGATCAGCTGGCTTAATTCTGAGTTGCAACGTTCATCTTGATCCAGCAGTATTAAGGTACATATGTGCGGTCAATCTAGGGAGCGTCCTTCGTATGGATTATTCGGCCTCATCTGTTCCCTTTTTAGCTGCTTCCAGGTATTTATGAGGCATGATAGTACAGCAAGATGGTGCCAAAGCCAAAGTATCCTCAATTTTTCTATGAAATTCAACTGATATCCAATATAACTATTCAAGGGCACATATTGTATTTTTTTATATTAGGGGTATTTATAGGGTCATAATAGTCAAACCTGACCTAGAGATTATACATATGTGCGTACTGATGATTAATAAAATAAAATAAATCCGTTTAAGCGTTAATTTTTCGCTGCATATAAGCAGTATATTACACATCACTGACGCCACCCAACGGCTCCAGTTAAGAAAATCTAAATAAATGCTAGTTTGTTCTATTCAAACATAAATAAATAAATCATACATAAAACTTAGTTATAGAGCTACAGCCATTGCAGAGGCGACATGTTTACGTTGCATGTAACTTCTATAACTAAAAGATGTTTCATCTAAAAAACATTCCTTATCCCTTGCAATAAAATTTTTTAACCAAGTAAATAGTGTTTTTTAACAATATCCATTTCTTAAACTTTTGGAATTCCATAGATATTAAACGTAATGCGATATATGTATTATTGGAGTGAAGTAAAACAACCAATGATATTGTTAAATTTCAATTTAGATTTCCTTATCTCAATTTCTCATATACAAAAATTTCAAATGATCAGACGATTCATATGATAGAAAAATATCATCTACACTCTAAATCGGGAATTTAATAGGTGTTGCAAAAGTTGCTTTAATCACTAAACCAAACATAAAAACAGAACGTACGGACAAGCATATGATTTTCTCTATGTTTTCAGAAATGCAACAGCAAAAGCTAATTCATCCTATCACAAGTTATACATATTTAGTTATTTGTGGTACCTGAGTATGTTTGCTGTTATCAGGACATAAATCAACTTGTTTCAAGAAACGAATAATGCACATATGCACACTAGTAGAATCATCTTTCTGTGGTGTTTCCGTAGAGATATTGCTGAGAAAAATGTATTTTAATGCATTTGTGAACAAGGGATTTTATCACTTAAAATTATTTTTTATACGTTCTTATGAAATTATAATTTAGGATCAAGGTTTTTATCATGAGTCCGCCAGTTAATGGTAAAGGTTATATGAAAATTTTGTGGTAAAGTTGTTGCCGTCGCCCTAGCTAAATATGAGACCGTCATTTTTTAAGTTTATTTACAAAAAAAAATCTTCTGAGTTGTAAGTTAAATCAAAATTTTAATTTAGCAAAATTGCTCTTCAAATTAATGAATTTTGTGACAAAAGACTAGCCTATATTATTGACCTTGAAATTATCATCTCGCCGCGCAGACAAGTTTTACAATAAAAATTGAAACTAGACTTTTTTGTACACTGATAGAAGTCGAAACAATTTTTTTAAGCACTGTAATTACCTGAATGAAGCATTCGATTTTACAAATTAGCTGATAATAAGCGGGAAACTTTGCTTACTTTCCAAAAAAGCCTTGAGAACATAGAAAAACCGAGAAACACATAAAATCAATTTCATATAAGGACATCGCAATTTTCGCGAAGTAAGTTCCCTATAAATACATTTCAAGTAAAAGAAAAAGTGGTTGGAAATAGAAGGAAGGTATTTGTAATGCGATCTTCATCGGCCACTTGACGTGATTCGATGGAAACCATTACCGACTTTTTGTAGCTTTAAAGCGCGGTTGCCATTAAGATTTTGTATTTTGAAGCACAGTTTTACGTGCCTCTTTTATGTCATTTGATTTCGCCTTTTTGTTGTTATTGGTTTGAGATACTTGGAGATACGTATTAATTATTTTCTTTGTCTCTTTAAACATCATATTGACAACATATTGGAACTTAATTTGAGTTCAATAGATCATTGATAATTTACACATTAATATTCAACAAACCATAACTATCCGAGCCCTTTTTGACCGACTTCAACTAAGATGGTATCCACCTGATTGCATTATGTTTATTAGCGTATAAATTCTTTATTTTTCAATCAATATTAATGATTCATTTTTATTTAAAACGGTATTTAGTATTTCATATCCACACATTATTAGATTTTTTTCTAGAGTACTCAAAATTACTTTTTTATTACTCTATCAGCCCTAAATGAGCGAAGATAGTACACCTGACATAATTAATATCCGTCTACTCGTATAAATATGATGCCACCACCTGCTATTTTTCAAATCAACTAGAGCTATAATTGTAAAAATAAAATATATAACGCTTATTAATTTTTACAAAATATAAGATGGAAATCAATTTTTTTACATCTTTCAGAGATCTCAGCTTTTATAATAATTAAAAATTAAGTTATATTTGAATTTACCTATAAATTAATTATTATGTATACAACGTTCAAAAACAAGAGAACGGTATACATAGAAAAGAACGACATTTTTTCTCAAACACTACTCAAATTGCCAAATCAGGAGAGGAATGAAAAATGTCATGTTGACTACGGTTTAAATTCCCACTAAGGTAACTAACTACTAACTAAGGTAATTTAGTATATAGCTTTTTTTTATTCAAGAGCAAAAATGAGGGAACAAAACCTGTTCGCCGCCCAACCTAAGCAGACCTATTCAAAATATTGGAGTAAAATGGAAATTGCCTTTATCATGAGCACAGGAAAAGCTAGTAAACGCACCGATTCACCAACGTTCTAATATATGCAACCGCTCTTATGCTAATTACCACAAGATGTTGAATTAAAATTCCATAATAATGTATTCTTGCTTCAGTCATTCGTGTAACAAAAAAATCATATAATATAATTTAAAATATTAAGACTCCGAATTAACATCACATTTGTGAGTAGTTTGTTTTCGGTGTATGTAACAAATGTATTCTCTATAATGTTCTATTCACTATATATGCGTATGTATATCTGCGTATATAATTTTTGGTCGGAAGGGAAGCAAAATGTGCCAGCTAATTCCCTTTTCGGACATAGTAATCCTTCTTAGCCTTCAAGACTTTGATTTATAGCTGGCGAATGGTTGAAAACTTATTACTTGGTCTATTGTCCGTCTGAGCAATTTTGGTAACATAACCGCTTGTGTATCCTATATTTAAGCTTTACGGAACGAACATTTAAGCGATAATCTCATTCTTCGTATAAATGATAAAAAGTAAATATTTATATTAATAAGAAATTCACGTTTGATACAAGTATGGCATAATTTTTATGCAACTTCCGCATCTTTAGATTTCAGGTCGTAACGGAGTCTTTTGAAGAATCATAAGGTTTATAAATCTTAGATTTCTGCTTATAATGTCAAATTACTTATTATATAATGACACTAGAGCCAAAAGGTTTACAACTAAGTTACAGATTTTAGCTTGCCGTACTTTAGTAGTATATTAGAAATATTAGTGTATTTTACACTAAAGATAAAACGGATTTCTTTCAAAACAAGTTTTTGTTTAGACTGCATGGAGTCAAATAACATTAAAAAATTATTATGTATTAAAATATTTATCTTCTTTCAATAATTTGAATCGTTACCACTTTGTTTAGTTCATTTAAGGTTATTTAATTTATTTCAAGAAAATTATTTCATTAATATCTTTTTTTCTGCTAAGCCTTATTATATAAAAAATTTAATGAAGTTTTTGGTTGTTTTTTTAAACGCTCTAATTTCTGGGGCTACCAGTCTAAATAGAAATATTGTATATGACAGATTCAAAAATAATTTAGGCTATCTAGCATCGCGCTACCGCTGTCGACCCTAATTATGAACAAGAATAAAATGCAAATGGAACGGACAGACAGCGGGACATTACTAGTTAGTAGAACACATAAACAGTAATACCAGTTCTTAAGACCGATTAGCCGAAGACCCATTAAAAAAGGAATTGTTGAAACTGAACTTAATACTCCGAAACTTTTCTTAGCTGTTAACTTCGATCACAGTACAGAGGGCTGAGACAATTCATTTATTGACGAGAAACGTATTTGAGTGTGTCATGACTGAAAAGTGGATCGCAACGAAAAAGGAATACACTCAAGACGATATAACCTAGTCTCATTATTGAGCTTATATAGTTAGCTCGTTGCTATAGAAGTTAAATATTGACACGTTATACGCTAAAACCAAGAACTGTGTGTTCCACACGATGTTTACAGTCGGTACTGCTCCAGCTATGATAATACTATCTGACCCTAATAATATAAACGATAACTCGTAATATTTCAATGGCTTAGTACAATCCAAAAATGTAAGGTAATTTATTGTCACCAATCGAATGACATTTGTCTAGGACTTGAGGTTCGTAGTTGTTTTGGCACATTATTAGCTTTCGGTCAAAAACGTATGACGTCATAACGTATACGTTATTAGAATTCTGAAGTTGTGAAAGTATCATAACAAACCAAACGTCTAATTTTGGAAGAGTAACATTTAAACTCCTTTGGAAGTGAAAAATTTAATACGTGTCTATGTCGATTGCTCCGTTTTAAAGGAATAAGTTAACTACTTAAGAATCGTTGTACCTATGCATGTATGTGGTCTGTTAGGAGTATTCCAACGACTTTCATGTTAAACTCTTATTAGCTGGAGGAGTCTTTTGAACGATTTCGTAAAATTGCGCCTTAGTTTTTAAGCTCGCACGGCAACCAGTATGCAATTAACAACTACCTGTGTACCTCATTAACTCACCACAATAAATTACTGCGGAGGTGACAAAAACACAAGTGTACGAGTTATCGGAAAGTAATCATTTCGGTCACGTCATTCGGTAGGTGCGCGACGAGTACCGGTGTCGTACTCAACGGAATGTGAGCAGGCTGCCCGTCTCATTCCTTTACTTGCAATTTAAAGCAAGGAGACAAGAACGTCCAAATAAACTAGAACATCTCGACGCGGACTGCAATCGTTTCGCATCTATATATAAGGTAGAAAACCATACGAAAATTCAAATCAAATTCTTATAAATATTCTATATTTCAACATTATAAACATCCGAACAAACATCACTTATAAATATTATGAAGCAGGTACATAACGTACATAAGCAATGTTTAACGCGATTCATTTAAATCTTTTAAAATTAAAAGAACGAATGCAGTTTTTGAGATTAAAAAATAAGTAAATAACGCTTAAGATTTGATGCGAGAATTTTTGTAAATCGGGTCAATGGTTCCGGAGATCAATTCTTTCAAACAAAAACTGCTAAAATTATCTTATAGTATTATCGTGTTAATTTATTTATAGTTCTCCACAAGAACACAGTTTTTTGTTCTTTGTGCAAATATGTATTACATTGTTAAAAACAAAATTTTAATTAGTTACTATATATATATTTTCGCTTGATATTGCAATAAATAAATTAGATTTATAACTTTAAGCCGTGTTATATTTATTTTTGCAAAACTTTCGTGCCGCAAAATATGATTAATTTTCTTTTTAATTTAATGTTGAAATAACATCAACTGAAATTTTTGGGACAATATTATTCTATTCACTCAAGTTCATTAGCAGAAAACACTTCCGAACATAATTCCGTAATAAATGATCAGGAAAACAATCGGAAGGTACTTCGCAAACTTACGCGTTTATTAAAATACTGCAGGAAGCTAGACAAAAGAATCGTGTGCCTGAGAATAATGGCCAAAGTTTGACGATTGCCAATTTATTTTGTCAATCAATTCCCATTTCTAATGAGTTTAAGCATTCTTTTTTATTTTGTAGTTTAAAACAATGTATTTATTAAAATAAACAATATCGTAATATCGAAAACACATTGTTTAAAACTTTTGCTTCCTTGTTTTAAAATGTGATAAACTGTTTTAAAACAATGTTTAACAACTTAAATATTACAGAAAATGGAACAATTCTAAAATTTTTGCTTTAATTTTAAATATCTAATATTACTTTAAAGAACCAATATTACTCGATATATAAGTAAAAAAAAAAACAGATTTTAACAAGTGAGAACTTACCATTTAATTACGAAAGTTTAGAAGTCGATCGCGGAATTCTGCGATCGTTACGCAGAGAGCCGCCGACGCGTTCGTCCCGTACCGGCGGCCAGCCGACACTGCCTGATAAACCCAATGATATCAGACCGCTTGTCCGCTAATCGCGTTCACAACACACGCTGAAAACATGATTTCTTTATTTGTTTACTATACGAAAGCTTATCCATACGGTCTAACCTCGTATATCTAATTATAATACCTGGATATAAGTCTGCACTAATATTATAAAGCAGAAGACTTAGTTTGTTTGGTTGAACGCGCTTATCTTTGGAACTACTGGTTCGAATTAGAAATTTCTTTTAGTGTTGGAATACCCATTCATCGGGGAAGGTCCTAGACTACATAACATTACGCTACAACAACTAGGAGCGGAGCATCAATGAAAAATGTCGCAAAAACAGGGATAATTTATTTTTTTATTAGCTGCGGCGTCACAGGTCGTGGGTTCGATTACCACCCGAAGCAAATATTTGTATGACCTACAAATAGTTGTTTCGGATCTGGGTGTTTGTGTCTGTGAAATTTATGTTTGTATAATGCCCTTGTAACACAAGCCTAGAGCTTATAATAAGGGCTGCGTTTATTTTAAAGCAAGCAAAAAAATTTCATATCCGTAACCGTATCTGAAACCGGTATAACATTATTCCTATATCCGTATCCGTATCCAGATCCGAAATTTCATAAGAGCGCTGCGCTACGAATTAGTAGTTGAAGTTCTCAGTCATCGTCGCCGCACGCACGCCGCGCGTTCTATAACAATCAAATAACAGCGATTGTTATCGACTTTTATCGACTGAACTGAACAATCGACTAATTCGATTACTTTTAGTAATAATCGCCCATCGCTAGTTCAAGCTGCCATAATGAAGTTCTACATATTACAAGTACATACTTTGAGCTTAGCTTAATTTAACCATGGCCGAAACTAAGGTATTACACCTACACGAGCTTTTATGAATCTTGACGATCACTAGCTGATCTGACTAATAAGGCCTTCGTTAGAGAAAGTCAGATAGGAGTCTTTCAGTTCATCGGACTCACCATTGATTACAAGTAGTTAATTAATAAATTTTGTGAAAGGAATACTGTCCAATTTCATATGTCCTTTTCGCGACAATTATCATGAAAAAACACAATTTTTTTTTTCAAAATTCTTGTAACAAAAAATTTTTATTTAAAATATTTTTTATGGAAGAGATGGAGAAAGATCGCTTCCAATAATAAGTAATTGTACTTTTAAGTTTCGTCTTGTGTGTACCAAGACGAATGCTAACTTTTATAGTAACTGGCAAAACGGACGGCAATTCTTTACCTTACTAATAATAGGGTTAATCGATTACTAGTTTTCAATATGTGTCATGGAAAAAATATATTTGTAATTAACTATATTTTATAGATATGGGTCATAAAACAATAAATACATAAGTAAAGCAACCGTAAGGATTAGTATAAAATTCTTAACTATATTATTTCCCAACTTTTAAGGAAATAAGTACATGTATAGGGAATTCGTTTTAATGTCTATGGTAAGATCAAACCTTAACTTCAAAGTTCTTTTGATTTCCTCTTCGAAAAGTGACACAAGAAAATGTCGAAGAGAGGTTCGTGAATTATAAAATATCCGTTGAAATCCTGTTATTCGTGTATTAAATCATTTAACAGCAATGTAAATCTAGTTCTTTGTGTATTTGATTTTCACAATGCGCGTATATTTTCTAGAAATTAACTGTTTTCTTACTTGTGCTAAGTGTTATAGTGAATGATGCTAAATGTTTAAATTTTTGTTTTAAGGACGTGGTGGTTCCGCGGGAGCAAAGTTCCGCATCTCACTGGGTCTCCCGGTGGGTGCCGTCATAAACTGCGCCGATAACACAGGTAACTTCGATTGTTATTTAGCACATGAACATTATTTATAACCTATAACTATTTGTGACTGAACACACCGATGATGATATATTATTAACACATTGTTTTTGAATCATAATGATATCTTCCTTGGCTGTGTCTGAGGTTGTTCAGTTTACATTTAAATGAACATTTCTGCACATTGTTTTCCATTAGATTTTTGTTTGTATATATTCAAAACAAATTGTATGTTAATATATAAAATTTAAATTTGACAGGTTATATGTCTGGCTGTAGTAAACCATTTGATTTTGTTACTCAATGAGTCGATTATCCCTTTTCAGGAGCAAAGAACCTTTATGTGATTGCTGTACAAGGTATCAAGGGTCGCCTTAACAGGCTCCCAGCTGCTGGTTCCGGAGACATGATTGTAGCCACTGTCAAGAAAGGCAAACCAGAACTAAGGAAAAAGGTGAATTATGCAGAATTACATAGTTTTTTATGCTCTAAGGTTAAGTTCAGATGCAATGATGATATGCCAATGGTTTCGCTATATTTTAATTCTGACACCATTTCAATGGATGCGGATATGCCTTGGCTGACTGAGCGATTTTAGGAAATTAATAATTTGGTATATTGAAATTATTCAATATTCAATGATTACTGTAACATGTAACACTGTAATATCAACTTTCATTTGAAAGATGATTAAACTTTCTGTAGATGTTAGAATGATAACCAATAGGTACATATATTAAGTTTATAATTGGTATGGACAACCACTATTATCCAACTGAAAATCATGATATTTACACTGCTAAATATTTTTAATTAATTGAGAATTCTAATTGATACAACAATCTGAATTAAATAACAGTTAAGAAACATGTCTATGGTGTATATTTACACAAATAATCAGTTTTTGAGAAAAAATATTTATAACTTGTACATACATCATAGAGTCCACCATTATTTTGGGTAAAAGTTTTGATTTGCTGTCAACAAATATATCACGGATATACTGTTGGGGCACCCCAACCCCATATGGTCCATCTCTGCCTTACCCACCTCTAGGATACTGTTGAAAATCTTAGCCGGAAGTTTGCTAAGGTCCTGAGTAAAATGACTATATGAGGAGAGTGAAGGGTTGTTTGATCACACCTTAAATACTTATTATTAAGCAAATTAAATTATTTTTAAATTTATTTTTTTTTGTTTAGTGTGTATTTGTTAATTTATTATATTTTTCCCTAAAACTAATGCTTTGCCCAATTTTGTTTAACCCCTTTCAGGCCACTATCAGAAATACTTATTTTTTCGATATTTTCTATATATATTTCCAATATAATGGTCTATAGATACTATGAAATAAAAACAAAAAAAAATTGCCACTGTTAAGTTAACACTGTTCTGTTGTTAAGCTGATAAGGATGAATTTGTATTGTATGCAAGATGCTACATTTTATTTGAATATTTATATTTTCAAACACAATATTATAAAACATTTACAAAACCTATTTATGATATGTCTGGAAACAAGTTTTGCTAGCAGAAAGACACAAAGCCACTTTGCAACAACGA
>DWHK01000244.1:0-15620 GCA_018247855.1 Graphium androcles | reverse complement strand
CCCTCTGCTTGATGGGTTGCGGGGCGTCAGGCGTCACCCAGCCCGTGGGTTGGCTGGGCCGCCTCAGGAACGCCTCCTTCTGCTCCAGGCTCTTCCGTATTCGCGAGAGGATAATCGAGTCGTCCACCTCGCGGCCCGTGAGCGTCGAGTTGGAGTCGAAGGAGCCAAGGCTGTCCTTGCTCTCGGCCGCCGACGACGGCAGCGACGTGTCCGACTCTCTGCGGCTGTAATACAAATCGCAACCATTATAGCTTTCATCTTGCAACTTTTCATACATTGTCTACTCGAGCGAGCCGAATAAATGTAATTTAATATGATTCGACATAAATTATAATCCCCAAGTATTTCTGCTCGACATATAATTTGTTTTCTAGAGGTTTAAGCATTTTTATCATCATCACGCCTTAATTTGTCCACTGCGTAATATATGCAACTTTTAAACTCAATAACCATAACTATTTGGTCAAAAGAAAACATTTTACTTTCAAACCGAAAACAAAACAATCTTAAAAAAGATTGTGATAATTACTGTACAACAGCCATATGAAAATCTTACCCGTCATGTAGCATGTAATGTGGCGCGTTGGCCAAATACCGCGAGGGCGCTAGTGACGCCACGCTGGCGTACTCGGGGTCGTCGCGACGCGTGTGCGAGTGCTGCGTGGGCAGGGAGGCCCGGGGGCGCCGCTGAGCGTCCTCGGCGGGCGTCGGCATCTCGGGCCGCTGGTTCGTCTCCGGGTTGTACGCGGCCTCGCTGAAGTACTGTAGATAGATAAAAGTGATGATGTTTACAATTTTTTTCAGTTTACCCATCGATGTTTTCAGGTTATAGAGTACACATATTATATTCTGAATACATATGTTTCCACCCCATTCCACTCATTGGCCTATTTTTATCAAAGCCGGTAATGCAGTAGCAATTCTTCGGATGTTGTGAATGTCCATGGCTGACAATTGTCACTTAACTTCTGGTTAACCGTCTGCACGAGTCTATTGATAAAAACAAGGTTGGTAACTTTGTATATGCCTTCACTACAATTGTCAAAATGTACGAGATTCGAAACATAATAGATCTCTTTTATCCCGATGGAACGAATATTCGACACGACTAAAGAGAGATCACGAACAGGATCGAGTTTTTACATGTCTAGTCGAAGTATGGATCGTTTTAATTTTTATTTATTATTATTAATCAGGTGATTAGACCATACTGATAAGAACAAAAAAAGTCATTGTCTCCTCCAATCCAAACGTACTATCTCCGATTTGTAAGGCCTGCGGTATTAGCCCTTAGGCCACAGGGGCAGTTACACTCATATACGATGAACTGTGCAGCACTCACCCTCTGCAATAGGTCGTGGTCCCTAGGCACGACCGTGAGCCTGAGCGTCCTGGGCTCGCGCTGCGCGAGCTGCACGACGCGCGCGTATGGCGCCCTGGAGCGGCCGCACGCCACGGGCTCCCCGTTGACGGCGAGCACGCGGTCCCCGGCGCGCAGCCCCGCCGCCGCCGCCGGCCCGCCCGGCCGCACCGACCTCACGAAGATCGTGTCCATCGGCGCGCCCACCGCGCCCACCGCCAGGTGCCGCGCATCCTCGTACAACTCCTGCGAACGCCGGGCATTGTGTCTCTGTCACTATCTTATCATACTATCCTCCTGGATGAATTTCGGCCACGGCAGCCGATCTACGAGGGTATGAACTCTGTACTTTACTGCACTGTATAACAGACAGACAGGAATCAGACTTTTAACATTAAATGGAAGACTATAGGAACAGGATTACTGAGCAGTAGGGGCCCTACTGCCCTAATCAATCTCAGAAACAATAGCATAAAGTCATTGCTCCCCGTAGGATTCGAACCCATGTCTTCTGATTTGTAAGGAATTTCCATTGTTACAGGATAGTTAACTTCTATGACGTTGAAGATGGTTTCCTTTCTATACGATCATCAAAGAAGGAAATAATTTGTCATTTATACTATTTTCTACTTCTTCAGTTATTGTGCTATAGCATTTACCAGGTAAGTATGTGTGCTATTTTTAATCAAGTAGAACTGTATCAAGAATTATAGTGTATAAATAAAAAGAAGAGTAAGCCGTTATCAACGTTATAAACATATATTTTTGTAAAGTTACGCTTCTCATCGCAACTACTAATCACAATCGATTAAATATACATATTTCTGACATAATGCAAAGCTAAAAATTGAGCAAGGAATCAGTACTTGTATAAATAGCTTCTAGTACTCTAAAATTTATTGCTTACGCATATATAAACATTCCTTTGTTTAGACGGCTTGTTGAAAAGGAAGTCTCGATTGCCAAAGTGCTCCCAGTGGAGCACCGGAAAGCGGTCGTTAATACCTGTCCGCTAGACGTGTGAAATATGCCCAACGCGGTATTTCAGACCACTCGCCTCAACAGCCTATAGATATTAATTGAAACAGTTGCGAATTTCCACAAAATATCGCCAATCGATATATATATATAATTTACTATAACTTACGATAACTGACTTGCCAGAAGCAAGCCAAAAACATTTACATAAATAGAATAATTGGTGCAAAGTGTAGCTTATATCTGATATAAGTGAATGTTGTGAAAATAGGATTCCTTTCATCACACTTCCTTTCGTCTATACCTACAAGATTTTTCTATATCATCATAATGGTACAAGTAAGTTGTATAAGGATACAAGTAATTTATTAACAATCTTTAGTGACATAAAATACCAACTGATTAAGGAAATTTACAGGGGAGACCAGCTCAAATGCTTAGCAAAATATTCTTAGACTAAATTGATTTCATTAAAGGCATAGCATAGTTTATATATTCGTTTTTCAAGTAAGTTGTTTTTCTGTTTCTTTAATCATTCAACTTTTTTGTACCTGCAAACAGAGATTTTAGAAAGTTAGATTTTCCCTTCATTTTCAATCTGTATCATCAATCTCTTAATATACATATCTATCAACTTAGTATATTCCTTTATCAACCTATATTACCGTATATCAAGGGAAGGAATAAACCTGACTCTTTAGGCGTGAAGAAGGGAGTAAATAAGACGATACAAGCAGAAGTTATAATTTAATGACAGACAAACCTACAGTGACTCCGGCGGGTAACGCAGCGTGAATTCATCCAATCCATGAAGGAATAAATTATGTCACTCTTTAGGTGTGAAGTAAGGAGTAAGGAAGGAGATACAAGAAGAAGTTATTATGTAATGTCAGACAAACCTGCAGTGACTCCGGCGGGTATACGACGAGGTGGCGCAGCGTGAATCCGAAGCCGTGGCGCGCGTCCGGGCGCTGGATGACGATGGTGCGCGGCGCGGCGCACAGCGGCGAAGCGGGTGCCGGCGCGGACGTCGGCGGCGGCAGCGCCAGCGGACCCTGGCTCACCGGTTGTGGCTGCGGGAGACACAATTTCAATCAGGGGCAAGCTATGAAATTAACGAAACAATTCGGCAGATATTTAATACTAAACGTACCGAGACATAATATATAATATTTGTACCGCACCCGGTTAAATGACTGGTTTTTAGAAAATTACTTAATTTTGCCTGATTGAATGGGGAAATAACGATTTTAGTAAGGAAATATTAAATAATGTAACTTTAAGGCAATAATTAAAAGTAACCGTAATTATTTGTGTATATTTAAAAGAAAAAGTCATTAAGTCAAATGAGGAAAAGCGATAACATTTTTGAATTTACTAATAAAAAGTTTACAATCGGTCATGGTACGTTTAATGTTAAGATAATTCTGACTGTAAATGTCAAGTAAATACTAATATTGAATAATTAGTTTCTCTTACTTCAAGAACTAGAACGCTTCTAATTACGGATTTTAACGCATATAGGGTTAAAATCCGTCAAAAGGTTTCAGAGCGTGCCAACGAGGGACATACAACTCGGCAGCTGAATAAAGATATAGATGAAATGTTTTATATATGAAAAGCTG
The DNA here is from genome assembly GCA_018247855.1 of Graphium androcles. Classification (NCBI taxonomy): domain Eukaryota; kingdom Metazoa; phylum Arthropoda; class Insecta; order Lepidoptera; family Papilionidae; genus Graphium; species Graphium androcles. The sequence continues at coordinate 11,657 of DWHK01000244.1, read as the reverse complement.
ATCAACAAGTAAGAGGTATGATTAAACTGGATTATATACACAAAATCAGTGGAATTGTTGATGCATTGAGACTTCTTGCTCGGTTTCGATGTTTTCGGACTCTCACCTCAAGCATAAACGAAACACAGAAGATTGTTTTTTCGAATTAACAAAAAATATGACAATTAGACAGAGTTTTCAATATTGTCACCATTATCAATAAAAAGTATATACAACGTAGGCTAGGCTCTTCTGAAGACCGCAACCCCAACTCATTCAATCACTCGATTATCATTTTATCTCATCTTTTTGCTAACCGAAATCACACGAGTATTTGTTGATAAATATGATAACACAAAGCTCACCTCCACGACAATGAAAGCATTCAATAATCACCGACGCGCCGCCCAGGTAATTGTGAATAATATAAATAAACTTTTATCGTTTCCGTTTCGAATAAAACAAAAAACCAATAAAATACGATACGAATAATTAATTTTCAACGGGCAAAACGTAACTCACGTTGCACCGATAAGATCGATGCTTAAATAAATAAAGAACAAATTGCCTCACGGGTGGAGTGGTGGGGGGAGAGTCGGCTGAGAGACTGAGAGACGTATTACTCATGCCCGCGTACTTCGAGATGCGGATGGTGAGAGGGACATTGGTAATAAATATTATTATAAATGCGAAAGCGAGTTCGCCAGTCCGTCGGTAACGTTTTGATGTTTGAATTTTTCACCCAAACACCATAAAATTTTGTATATGCGTTGTCACGAGTACAGAATAGGTAGAAGAGACTTCATCCAGAGAAAAAGTATTGTTCACGAGATAGAGTAAAAAAGTATACAGACGGCCGTCATAAACTATAACATGATGCGTGGAATACACGGAAAAAGTCGAAAAAAAATTCAATATCCGAAAAAATAAACATTTACTTATACCATTCTGTCCACTAAATTCTACAGTAACGCGAGTATATCCACATACAAAGTCTAGTCTATAATAAATCCACTCGAGGCCCGCACTGACACGGCAATCGTCGATCCATCGCGCGTCCATCGGTGTAAGGCGGATACATAAGTCCACCGCGATAATCTTCCGCCGCGACACCCACGGCGGCAGATGTAATTCGCCACGTCGAACGGGAAATTGCGAACGTCTCCTGCGACAACTCCTCAATAAACCCGTCTGCACGTCCGTGCGTCCGTGCGTCCGTACGTCATGACCACTCCGCGATGGACGCTCATAAATTCGCTAAACGCGCCGTGTATGGGCGCGCGGACGGGTAATTGATTATAAGATGTACGATCGAATCCGCGGAGATGACAATGACGAATGAAATTGCCAATAGCATAGAAGTTGAGAATATGCAAATGTGAAAGGTGGAAAATATAATGTATTTTTAATTATAAAAAAATTATGTTGTTTTAATTTATTAACATCGGGTTAAACTTTACTCTGTTACTTCGTTTTAGCCAACAACTAACATTGCATGTATATTAAATAATAACATATTTTTCTTCAAAAAGTTAATTTTCAGAAGAGAATTCCTTGAATGATCAATTTCTAGATCATAAGAATTCTTAACCGAACCTTTTCGACGAAATCGTTAGATCAATTTATATGATCGACATAAATATATATAAATATGTCAATAACATGTGTTAAGTCGTTTAATAGTATAATATATACTCAATATTTCTACAATGTCTGTGTAACTAAATAATATAAAAAATAATTAAAAATCAAAACTTTGCCCAACCGTATCAAAACTGCGAGATAGTTAAATGATTTTTTTTTGTCCGGGACCAGACCGGACCGGGTAATAAAAATAGACAGATAAAAAAAATAAGCCTTGTTTAGGTTCGTACATACCGTAGAGCATTCGAATAGTCTGGGGTTTAAACTTAAACTAATAAAATCCGTAAAAATTGTTTCATTTTATAACATGTAATTTATCACTGGAAATGGGTAATCTATAAAGGAACAGGAGTGCACATAAATGATTTTGTTTATGAGCTATTGGGAAACGAGCCGGTTTAAATAGTCCATTAAGGGGAAAGGTGGAGCCCGGTCGCATTTATCGCTTTAAAATATCTCCGATATATACGTCGGCTCCAATGACAGTGAAATTATTACGTTGTCGGAAAAGGGTGGCAGTTTTTAATTCAATACTGCTCGTTTCTCGACTATTTTTATTTTAAATAATAATTTATCATTAACATTATATTTATACTACTAATTAATATGCTTCGAAAACAACAAATCAAAATTTTGACACATTATGAAAATTTTGACATAATGTTTAATGGCCGATTCTAGTTACAAAGGAGCCGTGGTAGCTCAGTGTCCGGGCGCTCGCCTTTAATTCTGTATACTCGAAGCGAACCCGAGTTCAAACCCCAGTGCCGGCACAAATGAAATTGTCATTTTCTTAATTGCAATTTTAAGTGCTGATTTACCACGTGCTCAGCGGTGAAGGAAAACATCGTGAGGAAACCTGCATATATAATATGTGAAGTTCACCAATCCGCACTGGGGCCGCGTGGTGGACTATGCCTTATACCTTCAATCTAGAGGAGCCCTTTGCCCAGCAGTGGGACAATTTGAAAATAGGCTGTTACTTTATACCTTAGTTATACTTTTTCTAAGTAGAGCCGCGGTGTCAGGGCGGTCGCCTTAAATTCAATTTACTCTAAGTGAACCTGAGTTCAAACCCTGGTGTATTTTTTAATTACAATTTTAATTGCTTATTTACCACGTGCTTAGCGGATTATATTGTGCATCCAAGCTACGGATTATCTTATTTACCGCATTCGGTGATCAGCCCATATTGCTAATTAGGAAATAACATCATACATATATCTATTGTCCTCTCGTGGGATTTGTACCAACACTTCGTTTAAATTAAGCAAGGGCCTATACCACTAGGCCGTGAAGGTAGTTACTTTAGCACACACAAAAGTATTGATCGTTACTTTCAATATCAACTATACCAAATTCGTTATGTTTCTACATCTGTCTATACAATAGTACTATTTAATATAATGAATCGTTTGACCATGACAGCGGATGTTAACCCGTCAACATTGACAGACAGACAAATTGTTGCCCCAGTTTTATATATACAAGCTTATTTGCTGCCGCAATATAATCACGTTGATCGTGTTACGTGTAGTTCTAATATTTTTATATTTGAGCATAGCTAATAATAAATAATATTTTTGCTTTATTAATATCGTTTTGTTTGAAAATGTAGCGACTTGTAATAATGTGGTGGAATGTATTCCTTATATGTCCATAAAGCTCCGGTGTTTTACAGTGAAATTTAACAGAGAAACCCTATTCAAATCGGATTAGTGTTTTGTTTAGGAACTACTGGTTCGAATTGGAAGTTTCTTTTAGTGTTGGAAAGCCTATTCGTTGGGGAAGGCTCCAGGCTCTATAACATCACGCTACAACCAATAGGAGCGGGGCATTAATGAAAAACATCTCAAAAACTCTTATGTGACGCAGGCGAAGTTGCGAGGGTCAGCTGGTGTAAGGTAAATGTCAGTTATCTATTCGTGTAGTATTCTTTAATAGACACAAATACCTATAAATAATTGGCTTGACATATATACATACATATAATAAAATTGTAAGTCTTTTTTTCTTTTTAACAGATTCAGTAGCCAATACAATTGTTTTAGAACTTTTGTCTGTCTGTCTGTCTGTGTATGTTTGTACGCGCATCATATAAAAATTACTGCGTGATATCGAATGCGGTTTTCAGTTTTCTTAATTTAGATCTAATTTAAAATCTGGTATATATTTCATATGAATATTGCGCTTAGGAGCCGTAAAGTAGTTTAATTTAAAATGTCGAATATTCGCGTAAGTTACAGAAATAATAAACTTGGTTTTTTTTATAGGAGAGGTTGGCAATCGGGCAGACGGTTCACCTGATGTTAAGTGATCCCGTCGCCCAGGGACATACACAACATCCGAAGAGTTGCGTATGAGTTGCCAGCCCTGGAAGTTGGATAAAACCGGTTAAAGGGTAGGATGGGATAGGATTATATTAAGGATTTGATGGGGAAAGAAGTGGGAAAAGAATAGGCCATGCATACTTTATTTTATGCTGGTTCTGTGAAGGGCGGTGGTACCTCGCCGGGCGAGCGTGGCCGTAGAAGTGCAAAAGCTGTATGAAGGAAGTTATGCTCTACCACTTCGAAAATTTTAATCGAAGTTAGGTTGGAGAATTACTTTTAAATCTGTGGTCAACTGTCAGATTTTTAAGAGTACTATTGTTGGCATTATAATAACTGTCGCGTAGTTCATGGACGTATTGAATATTAATGGGTGATGGTTATATATCGAATGTGAGGGAATGTGAAGGTCAACTGGTAAACCAAAATAGTCATAAACAAGCGACGTATGCTAAAATGCTTTCGATTTCCTCAAAAAATTCTTAACATAAGAGTTTCTCTATTGTATTTTTGGTAAATGGTAATATAATATGCGATAAGCTAGTTAATTTTTTTTTATAGGAAAGGTTGGCAAGCGAACAGACGGTTCACTTGATGTTAAGTGATCCCGTCGCCCATGGACACACACAACATTTGAAGAGTCGCGCGTGCGTTGCTAGCCCTGGAAATTGGATAAAACAGGTTAAAGGGTAGGATGGGTCAGGATTTAAATTCAAAATATCTTTATTCATACAGACGCTTGCGCGTTCTTATGAAACGTCAATTTTTACATTGCAATAATAACAAATGTTCGTGAGGGAGCCACCGCCAGCTCGGAAGGCGGATTCTGCAGAGAAGAGCGGACGAGAATCTCTCGCACGCTCTCGAAAGTTGATCTTATTAAAATAATGTTGGTTTGCAATTATTGTCTGGATTTCAATTATTTCGTTTATAGTATATCTAATGTTTAGTTATATATTTATTCATTAAACAAAATTCAAAAATATAAATAACAATAATCTCCACCGAGTCTGCCAATTTGTTTAGTAAGCGATGTGACGAATTCTTCTAAAACACATATTTTAAAATACTATTATTAGTTTACGGACACATGTTGTCTTATAACCTGGCGAAACATAGGACAGTAATAACATAAACACGATTGTTAACCGTGTGATTTGCTTTACAATGGCCGTAAGTTGCAACATGGCTAGTTTTGTGGTGGATAACACGTTAAACCCAGAATTAGGTGTCGTATTAGATTAACTTAGATATTTAGAACAGAACAGTCATTTATTTTCTCCAATAAGGTACATTATATATAAAAGGTCTTAAAATTAATAAGTGTGACCACTTATTCTACCTAGGTGTGCAAAAATTATTATAAAAAATTATTTAATTACAATTTTACTTGAACATTTTAATTTATTTAAACATATTCTTGAATAATTATACGGATTACATATTTTATTAAGTGTTATATTCCGTATATCGATTCTGTATGACCATAATCAGTAACTACGAAATAATAAATGACTTTTAATGAGATTAAAAAATATATGATAATAAAAAATAAATTAAAATATTCAATAAATATATTGTTGCAATTAAACGTATTGTCGGTTTTGTGTGACTTCTCTTTTCCCTTTCAAGACCGAACGTTGCATTTAATTTTGACTTGAACTGGATGAGTTCAGATTAATTAAAGTAAAAAATACTTGTCAATTTGAGGTATTACGAATGATTTATTAATTGACTGAGATGCGTGATTATATTTTGTTCTATCACAATTAATAGCTATATGCTTTGTAGATGAAATATAATATATAGTGCATTTATAAAACAATTAGGATCTAAGTTATTATTAAGTTTCGATGTGACATGTGGTTTTGAAATTAACTTGGCAAACATCGATGACGCCAACTAGTCAGTTTTGTGGTAACCATAGCAACGCAATTTTTTTTTTAAATTTTTACAAGGAAACTTATAGCATGACGATCATCATAAGTGCGACTCATAAGTGCAAAATAATTGTTACCTCAAGGAAATAACTCGGTTAGTTTTTTCAGGTTTTAAGCCCCATCTTTTGACCTTAATGGGCGTTCTCGCAATTTGCGAACGCGTGGGACTTACAATTTGATTGTTCGAACCTTACACTATTATGATTCATCACGGCTTATCTTCGTTTGCATGGAGGTTGTATAATTGAATATCGTTTTGTAATTTTTTAAACGAGTAGATAACTTGTTTGTGTAAGTTTTTAGTGAGGGAAGGTTGCGAATTATTTTGTGGTCACTGATGGAATTTTCGTTGGAATTGTGAGATGACTCGGTGGCGCAGTTGTTTAGTCATTGGTCCTGGTGTGGTCATTAGGAGTCATATGTTTGGTTATATGCGGATCAAATATGCTTACAGTTTATTGATCGAGCGAACGAAGCGAGTGAGGTTTACAATTATTGTTGGAGCGAAAATTATGTTTAACGAAGCAGTACTCCAATTAAAATGAAATTTGGAATATACGTAGGTAATATTAGTACATTTAAAAGTTCGTTGGGCACCAAAATTGTTTGAGTATTTGTAAAAGATATTGAAATAAATGTGAAACAAAATAATCCCGAGGTCCATGTTCGCGACGAACTACTAGTAAGTAAGAGTTTTGGATCTGTATGCAGGTCCAAGTGAAATTTATATTTAAAAAACGCCCTTACAATTACATGCGTAGCATATTTTTAACCGTAACATATGTCGATATACTTGTTTTCCACTGAGAAGCACGAGGGAAGGTTCATTTGGTCTGTATATATGTTTAAAATATCGAGTACACATTGTATGGTACTATAGGTACCACCTGTACTAATAAAAGCGTGATTGTACACTGCTTTAAAGCTCATGTCCTGAATAGCGTCAGATAAACGAACATGGCTGACTCACGCGCACTCTGTTCTGCCTACAAGCAACCTTGAGCTTAAAGCGCAGCAAAACTTCCAAGTATTTCCCTTGTGTTAGTCATGAATATGAAATATGCGTTGCTAATACGTCACCAGACGGTTGTTGCGTTAAAATGACATTTAAAATTGGTTGTCTGTAAAGTCGGTTTACGGACGATAATTTTACGTGATAACGTCATAAGCTGTGCTGGAGTGGAAGAGAGACAGATGCGTCACAAGCCGAACGCTTAGGCGATCGTGCCTCTCTATCGCTTGTTCAGCGTTCTCGGCTCGGGCGGAACGTGACAATGAATCATGCTTTTATGTGGGTACGGCCGGCGTTCATCGACTTATAAGAAGTTATCACGTCAAAATATGTATGTACATTGTAATAAGACTTTTATATTGACACTAAACTGTTCTCACAAACGTAGCTCTTTATCAAGTTATTGAGCTGAAATTTCGCAGTATTTATGGTAGTCTCCTAGTATAATAGCTATAGAGCCTTGTTTTTTATTTGAATTATTGGAACTCCTATCATTTTTAGATTGAAGTTCTTAGGAAATAAACATCAAGTAATGACATTTTCGATCCGAGAAAATGCGATTGAACCGAGAATAAATAAAGTCATAAAATAAAATGAAAAACATAGTATTTATTTATGAATATTTATTAATTACATTTATATGAAGAACCTTACATACTGGATCTATCATTAAAATTCCAATGAATATAAAATATTTTACTTAATTTATTATTATAACGATATTATTTATATAAATTTTCATAATAAAACATTGAACTACATATTTATAATTTAATAGTTTAGTTTATTTATTACTTAAATTTCCTTTTCTATGCTATTCCTTTATAAAAATATGATTTAAATGAACTTTAACCATCTGTTTTGTAGGATACTTTTTCGCAAAATTGGAACAAAGAAACGTACTGTAAAACAGGGTTCATTATTTTTTTTTAATTTAGCCCTGTTTAAAATTTAAAAAAAAATTAAGAAGTAATAAGCAGACTGTAAATTATATCAACAGAGAGAAAATTTAAGTCCTTGATTTCATATAGCTTGTATTTTACAGTCATGATTGTGTTTTTAGACGAATTTTTCGTACAGTATTAAGCATAAATTACAGAGTGCAGTGTTAGAGGCCTTGATGTCATAATAAACTTAAAAACTGCGAAAACTTAAAACAGCAGTATCATTATCAATTTCGTTTAACGATGGCCGTATAAAGGCTTAGAAATTTGGGACATTCAATAAAGGCGATTTGCATGGATTATGTCAGAGTCTGTTGGGCAACGCTTGGATTTTGTCAAGTGTCGTGACAGCTGGCGACCTCGTCACTGTTATAGTCTCGCCAAACGTACTATTGCGTCCAATCCAATTCAACCACAAAGGATAAGGTAATAAAATCGATTCAACTCTCTTGCCAAATAAACCGCGAGCGTTGTTAGCTACCTAATTTCTTTTATTTCGTATACGATTCTAAATATTAAAATACGTAGATTAAAAATAAATTGTATACGTTAATTTTGTATCATGTCGGCATTAATTTTTCCATAGATTTTACTAACACTCCGCCTACTATTAGCTGTACTACGCTGTTTAGTAATATTTGCATGTACCGAATTTTTTTTTATAAAAAGGAATCGACTTTTAAACAAAATAGTATCCTAACTTAAAAAAAATATATCATCGAAATTGCGGAATTTTAAATTTCATATCGATTAGTCAAGTGGAACTAAATCGGATTCCTTGAGCGGCATGAAAAGAGCTGACGACTTTCAAACGGCTGAGCAGATTTTCATAAAACATAGCTAAGAACCTCCTCAGAAAAACATACAATCGAATACCAAAAACCGCATCCAAATCGGATAAGTAGATTTTGAGAAAACCGCGTACAATCACATATTTACATACAAACATACAGGTCGAATAGAGAACCTTTCTTTTTTCAAGTGGGTTAAAAACAAACATTCATACACAAACTTTCGTATTTATATTATTTATAAGATTAAATTTTTGTGAAGCTATAGTTGAGAGTCCGTGTCAACGAAGCTGTAGTAGTCTTTGGGTCTTTTCATATAAAAATATATGTATATCATATAAAGATACTTAAGATAAAGCATTTTTCATTGTTATAAAACTATCTGTGTTAAAACAATTTGCTCAAAAACAAAAATAACACAAAACAATCCGAAGACAAGACTGCAAATTCAGAAAGTAACTGATTAATTTCGATCGTTAAATTAACTTGACCGTAATCAGAAAGCGTACAAGGAAAACTTATCTTAAACGCTTATTCTTATAACGATTTAAGATCTTCTTGAATTGCCGCAATAGCATCTTTAAATTTATGCGTTAATTCATTTCACGATGCACCACCGCTATTATTGTAATTATCATGTTTGCGACAAACACGTGGAATGTAACCGACGATTGTTTTAATTTGTACATAATCATTTGAGGATTTTGCGACGTGATAAATATCTAAAAAATGCAATTAAAACAATATGAATATTTTATAGATGTTACGTAAATCCAAGTCGATGAGGGAATAAAAGATGCAATAATGCGCATTGCTCAAATAAGTCGATGTTACATTGTGTTATTATATCCAAGCACATAATTTATTTTAATATTACATGTTCTGAGTAAATTAATATCTAGATAAAACCCAAATACAGTCTTGTAGGTTGACTATTTTAATTTTAATGTATTATAATATATGGGATAATATGATCCTTGATTGTCGTAATTTTTAGTTCTGAAGCAACGTTAAACCGCAAAAATTGTATAAAAATTGAATTTAAATGTGGAACAAAGTGGCTTATTCCTATTTTGTTTTATAGAGAAAGGTTGGTAAGCGAGCAGACGGTTAACCTAATGTTAAGTGATCCCGTCATCCAAGGACACGTGCAGCATCCGAAGAGTTGCGTGTGCGATGCCAGCCTGGGAATTTGGATAGAATAGATTTATTGGAGGGGAAAGGAAAAGGGTAGGAATGATCCGTCAACCCAAAATGTCACTATATGCATACTTCACTTTGCTGACATCCCTAACCATTTACTCTTTAATCAGCTTAATGTTTAAATTGCAATGAACATCAGGTGACATGCTCCGTATTAAACAGCTTATCTATATTGGAGTCAGTGTATTGTAACACATCATTGCTATTCATGAGATCGGAATCGTTAAGCAATAGTTAAAAAGTAAAAAAAAAATATTTTTAACACCTAAATCAAATGAAATTTCCACACGAGAAGAAAGACACCGAAGTGCTATACGGAAACGAACCCGCGAACGATGATTGATCGATGCCATTAGGCGCTGCAGTCACGTAATGAGCCGGCGGTGACCATTTTCGGGCGTAACTGTAAAGCGGATGGTCAGTGACCAGCGGCGGGGATGGTAGACGGTGGTATCGCGTGGGAGCGAATCGCGCCCTGAGCGATTTATGAGTAATCAATTTTTTTGCAACATATACGAAGTTTGTAGAGTAATTGTGACTGTTATTGACAAAAAAAAATATCCGTGATGTGTTTAACGACGGGGGGACCAGACATCCGATATCCGATGATTCGTAATTAAAACTGTATGTACATATCGGCAAGGCATGTCATTCCCAACCGTATAGTGTTGTTTAACAAGGAAACCACCAAACAGTAGACGTAATCCAACTTTTTGTGATAACTTACCCTATTAAAGCGTCTCTATATGGTTCGCGTTAGATATGTATCCACTAGGACTTAAGTTCTCCGCCAACAGATTTTAGTATGGATGTAAAGAGATCTATTTTTGTTTTGAATATTAACTATATTTGTGTTCTTGAACCAACGAGAACAAAGTGAATAAATTAAAATACGTATAAATAAAGCACTTGTATCTTATGGACATTACGTAAGGACTTGCAGACATTACTTTTCAGAAATGTCTGCTTTTTGTAAAATTTCATTGGAAAAAACAGTTTCCAATCGTCCTGTTATTTTAATTATCCTAATTAAATTTACATTAAAAGTGTCTAAAGTACTTACGTAGTAAATTACATGCAAATAATATTCGAAAAGATTTTAAATGCGAAATGTTACTTAGATGTGGCCAGTGCATTACCAACACTGTTAATAACTTCACCCTATTTAAAAACAATTGGTTAAACCGATGAAAGCAATCTGAGAAGATACCGTTGAAAATCGAGCTCCATTTTACCAAATGCGTTAGTGCCGAGCGAATTATTTCTGTAACGGTATCAACCGCTCCGCACATACGTCGAAGAACAAAGCGAATTAGCGTTCGTTCGGAAAACGTAACAGTCCTTTCTTAACCGCAAGGTCACGTGACCGCGTTCCTATCTAATGAAATAAAACCTCCTTGGTTCGTGACCATAGTTCGCTTTAAGGCTGTATGCGACCGGTTGCCTTAGCCTTATTTAGAGCTCGCATTGCGCGGGAAAATATTGACAATCGGCCCGCGTAACGATATCTGTCACCTGCGCTTCCTCGGTACAAAAGTGGTCACGTATTTGGCAGGGCACCCATCATTCTTCCTATTATAAAGTGAAACAAAAGGGAGGCACAACAGTAGAGCATAATAAACGCATTTAAGAAGTGTTTGGTTTCTATTATCATTGTTTTCATCGAATCGTTATTTCTGTATACACGCGTTAGTATCACGGTCATGGTCTGAAGCATATCCATACATACATACATATAAAGTAAACTAACAGCCTATTTTCAAATTGTCCCACTGCTGGGCAAAGGCCTCCTCTAGATTGAAGGTATAGGGCAT
>DWHK01000243.1:0-15623 GCA_018247855.1 Graphium androcles | reverse complement strand
TTAATGACTGCTACAAAAAGTTTTAATAAAAATATTTATAATTACAATTACAAAACAAATCTCGTAACGAAGCAGGGAGGTCAAACAAGATAAAAAATATTCATAATACAAGATCTATATTGAATATGAAGATAAGCACACTGTATCGTTTTTCATTGAAATGTTATGTAGTAGATATTAAAATTTAAAATATGTCAGAATGTACAAACCTATTTTTCTAAATACTCTACAGGATGTCGATAAATCTTTGCACTCAAGAGGGAGAGGAACCGAGAGATGTGGTGCTTCATTTCGACGTTAGATTCCATCGCGACAATATAATCTCCTTATCAAGAAAAAATGGTATATGGATAGGCAGCGGAAACTATGACACTAACTATAACATGTTCGTTCCCGGTTAGTTTTAACAATGTTTTACATATAACTAATTTAGATTACAAAAGAATTTTGTGATTGAATGAAAAAAAATGAACTGAGTTCCTAAATTACAATTCGTTTTGTTGTACTAAGATATATAAGATAATTTTTTAAAGATTTTTTTAATTTTAAATTGATAATAGTTATGTATATACATACGCTTCAACGTAATTTCTAACCGAATGTGCTTTTTATTGGTCATTATTATTAATAGTTTAGATTTTGATGATTGAAAGGACATGAAATGATTTTAAAATTAACTTTAAAGGTCTCCATAACACATGGATTAATAATGGTACCGAATCGAATGCTACAAAACATTCAATGTGAAGGATATTATAAAAAAAAATAGTATTTCAATTTTAATAAATTTGAAATGACCTTTAATTTTATAACTCGAATTAGAAATTCCCGTGCAGGCACAATATTCCGTATAGTCTTCGAGGTAAAGGATACGGATGTGATCACGATATACTGCCAGGGCAAGTTCCACTCTAACTTCCTACCCAAGATTCCTCTCAGCATGGCAAGGTATATCGTTGCCTGGGCGGACGTGGAGCGCGTGACACACTGCTACTTTCATTTTGGATGTAAGGTGAGCTGCGTGAATGCTTAAACATTTGAAAGATATATAACTACAGATTTTCTTAAAATTGTTTTGATCCAAATGCTTATTCTCTCTATGTCGGAGAAGTCAAACAAGCAAATGAACGTCCCTGATGGTAAATGATTACCGCTGGCCATAGGTTTTACAAATATCGGAGATAAAACATAAGCGTCGACGATCTTTACTTAAGGCAGGCTTCATGCGCATGGAGCATGCGGGCACTCAGGGAGATAAAAAGGGGGACACTCTGAAAATCTCGCCATTGCACACTACCGAAACAACTTTAATCAGAGGAAGACTCCTTGATGCTCCGTTGTCCCTGTCCGATAGTAGAAAGCATTCGAAGACGACGAGAAGGCCGAATGCCTTACTGACACCTTAGAACAACAAAGGTCTTCAAGCACACAAACCACTTATCCCGTCCACCTTGGCCACAAAGGTGGACGAGTAAGTAGTAATTGAAACAGGGGCTCTACCAACGGATCATCTCTTCGAGCATATAACAGTCGATGTTACTATTATCAAAAACCTAAAAAACCTATCTACGCCCGGTGAGGATGTTATCTCCAAACGTCTGTTAAAGACACTACCCGCTCATGTTATCTGTCTTTAGTGGTGAAATTACGACAGTTAAAATTCTTCCCGGTAGATTCCGATATCCTATCGATTGCGATTCAAGCTGAGGTTCTCCATATGAGAGGCCCTTGATCTCAGCTTCTTTGTTCCGGTTTAACAGTTTACCACACACAAAGCAGGCGTCATATGATGTCATAATATTTATTAGTTTTTAATTGATGCGATGTAGAGAGTGGGCTTCTTTAATGCGTATGACATATTACCTTCCCTTATGAAAAAGCGCTTTAATCTCCAGGGCGATGTATACTATATTGTGATATGATAATTATTATACAGACAACCACATAAAATCCGCGTCAGAAAAGTACACTAAGCTTCTAATGTTGCTAGATATTTTTTCATCCCATCTATCCACTGGCCTTTTCTTACAAAAACTATGAACATACCACCAACTTTTCGGATGTTGTGGGTGTCTATGTACGACGGGTAAACCATCTGTTCGTTTGCCAACTTTTGTCTATAACAAATAAATACATTGGCTTTTACAGAAGGTTTCCTTAGCACAACTTTTTAACATTAAATGCCCCTGTTGGAAATGGATCAAGTCTGTGGAAATACAATTAAATCGACCACATAACTATCTTTACTCCTCCTTGTATGATTCTCTGTGCCGTCAGCGTTCGAATGTTAATGTGGCCAGTGCCTGGCAGGGCTTACGGCTCAACGTGTTTATCCTAGTCAATATCACATTATTGCCTTATCTAAAAAAACGATAAAAAAGTACAAACGACTTATGTAAAATGTGTTATATTTTAACATTAAGGTTGGTTATGAAATATCCCATGAAATAACTTTTTGTTATTATGGTTAGAAAGGCAATTGGTCATTCTGTACACTTAAGCCTTGTACACCAAGTACATAGTTTGTAATTTCAGCTACTGACGATAATTTCTTTAAATACTTTCTATGCAATGTGTCTATACGATTTATTTTACTTCCAGGGTGTAGGGGATGAGGTAGTACCAGGATTTCCACCAGCACAGTCGCCACGAGTCGCTGCTAACATGGTGGTTGGTGACACCAAGCGATGGTAAATTAGTATATTTTACTTTGTCCATTTAACATCTTATTTCTTTTCTTTTATTATATTACTATGTAAATATTATATCGTTCCTTTTGCCGAATTGGTTAGTAATAATTGCCTATGGTCAATATGATACAACCAAGCATCAATTCAACAGAATATTAGGACTAGTATAAAAGTACTTCCAGTTTTAAAATTCTATCTGTTTACTAAATGTTGATTTGTACATGCTTGTGTTATTGAGAAAAAATAGATACTAATTTTCTTCAGCCAACGACCACACAAAAAGCCGCCCTGTCCGGCGGTGCCCCACACGTCCGGTGACAGCTCTGATGAAGAGCGCGTAAGGCAGCGGGCAAAAGGCGAAGGGAGAGCTGACAAGTTCTTCTACGAGACGTTGATGTGTCAACCGCCAGACTTCCCCAAGTTCAAAGACGCCAACCATCACCAAAGGGGCAAGTCACACCCCAAAGGCGAGCACAGCAAGAAATATCGAGACATGTCCGAAAGCGAGAAAGTCGACTCGGAAGGCTTTTCGGAAGAGAACGCATCTAGACCTGGCGATTCGTCTATAGCCGAGTCGGAAGTGGTGTTGCCAGATTTGAATGGGAAGAAGCGCTGCCGTCGCGGGAAATTCGCCCCTCTGGCGCAGGTTGTCAACTTCATGGGCAAAAGCTCGAGGAGGAGCTAGTGATGTGTTGCTTAGTGGATTTTTTATCGGTAATCTGAATGTGACGTGTCTTTTTATCGATACTTTTGTGGTCCACAGCTTCACTTTCACACCTTTGGTTATTTATTTTTATCGTAATGATTATTTTGATTAAATGTGTATGTAAATTGACATCATATATCTTACTAATGCGCAAATCTCTACACCTCATCAAGCTCTCAAACAGTAAAATTTTAAATAGCATAGAAAATATTTGTTCGTCACCACTGATATATAAAAAAAAGAGACACATTCAACATCCGAAAACGTCCGAATAAATGCAAGCACATGTCAAATTGTGCGTTCATTTGCCTTTGAAAACTTCAATAATCATTTTTATTCAGTCTTGGATATTACTTTGTAAAAACAACTTTATGTCCTGCACGTAAGATTGAATTAAGAAAAAAAAAATATGTCATAACTTTGACATTTATGTACAACTAACCACTGCCTGCGGTTTTACGAGTCCTCGCAAATTTAAGTGTTTTTTAAACCGTTAAATAGATATTCGTAAGATGCCTATACCACGTTTCTGGATTTCAAAATTAGACCTACACCAATACAATTGTAAAAACCGCAAACAATTTCACGCAATATTTTTTGTGTGATGAGTATACAAACAGATAAAAATTAAAAAAAAGAATTGTTTTGGAATTTGAGAGGTTGCTGTTAAAAAGACGGCTTGTATATATTTTTTGACGTGATAACGTCTTATAAATCGATGAACGCCGGCTGCACGCACGAAAAAGTGTCATGTTCCGCCTGTGCAGGTGAGAGCGCGCAAGCGATAGAGAGGCACGATCGGCCTAAGCGTTCGGTTTTCTTATAACGTTATCACGTAAAATTATCGTCTATAAACCGAATTTACCGTATTACGCGATACGTCATAAGAAATGTGCCTCTCTATCGTTTTCCGCGCTTTCGCTTGCACGCTCGGCTCAGGCGGAACATGAAAATGAGTCATGCCTTTTTGCCCGGGAAGCCGGCGTTCATCGGTTTATAAGACGTTATCATGTCAAAAATTTAAATTAAACACAGAAAATAAAACGAATAACTTTATTTTGTAGCACAACTAAATTCGTTCAAATACATTCGTTTTTGCAACTTATTTCTTAAAAATATCAAGTCGTGTCATCATTAATTTATCCATATAACTATAATTAGGGCAGTCACATTTCAATAATTTACTTAAATCTAATTGAACACTAAAACTTAGTCTATGGTTGTACGTATTAATTTAAGGGAAGACAATTTTATAACAAAGCCGTTTAGGATTTTTAAAACTAAAACATTCTTCACAATTAGAAAATAATAAATACAATAAAAACGCCTTAAGGTGTATTTTTAATTACTGAAAATGTACCTGTCGGGGACGAGTTAATTGTTTCATGTGTACTTAAACGAATATTTATGATTGCAACAAAAAAATATGTGCAGACGGATGGACAGATACTTAATTAGATATATCGTATAAAAGTCTATAATTTTCATTATATTTTATTATGTATTTATAATAAAATATTTCATATCACATAAACAAGGTATTGAAAAAAAGAGATGAGGAATTTTTTTGATATTTGATTTAAAAAATAAATTAATCATAAACGGGTTACCAAATAGTTAACATAGATGTCAGTCAATTAAAAAAAATCTATATCAAAATCGATACTACAATAAACAATGTCACTTTGACGTTTTATTTTGACAGTTTCGTAAAAATATACCATAGACAATTTATTTGCTTGTACTGTGCACGTGTACATTTACATTGTTTCGTGATTATTGCATAATATCATAATAATTTTTATTCGATAGCTCATTTTTTCTTTATCATTAGAAAAATATAAATCTATACTATATTACTTAGACATTACGGTGTTTAAAGGAATATTTACAGTGTTAACTTTTGACGAACTGACAGATGACGTTTGCGTGATCTTCGCTGACACCGATGGTCGTAAGTTGGTTCTTAGATACTAAGAATAGTGATTCACCATCGATTTCGTGTTCGCGCAAAACTAACACAGTCTCATCCCAGTTGAACTTCTGTAGGTGCGCCGTCAGTTGTTCAACCTGAAATTATTTTTATATTTAAAGATAACTAGTAGTTTTCGCGGTTATTTTATTTTACATTTATGTCAATATCTCGTAAACTACGACGATTTTGATGCCCAACGAACTTAAAAATTGTACTAATATTATATACAAATATTTTAAATTTTATTTAAATTGAAGCACTGGTTTGAGAGTTGTCGCGTTACATACATACATTAAATACGTTTTCGCCCCAATTTTAATTGTAAACCTCACTCGCTTCGCTTACTCGGTTAAATATAACGAAAAACGTAATAATTTTTTATTACGTTGTTAATTAAACAACGAAATATATAATAATTTTTTGAATAATATTATGAATTAATCATTTTCGAACATTAGTAAACACTATAGATTACAATGAAAAATATAATAGCAATACACATTCAGTGTGAGAAAAACTCAAAGCAAACTTCAACGCAAACGGCATAGGAAGCCAAAAAACATAAATCGCTCTTTTCTTGAGCGCACAACACAACACAACCATTAGATTGTGCGCCTCGACAGGCTGACAGCGTTATTTGGCGGATCTCTTATCTAATATATAAGATTTCTACACTGCTGTCAGATTGAAATACTCAACTTAGTAAACATAGGAGCATCGGCTCACTAACTGGCCACAGGTTGCTTTTACTAGTATCTGTGTGTCTATCAGAAACAAAATCCCTATTAAAATCACATTAAACTCTTAGTTGTGTCTAAGCCCTTCAATTGATGGACCTATAGCTTGCTATGCTGTATGGGCAATAGCCCCAGATACTTCTAATGCGACCCACTGTTGTCTAACGAATTTCAATGAACCTGACTTGGGGTAGAATTGATAGAAATAATCCCCGAATCACAGTCAGATAACAATACGGTCCTTATAAAACTGGGTCAAGTTGACGACAAGTTCCCTGAGGCTAAAACCGTGGTGTCTTGAAATTAAAAACAAGGGAATAGATGAAAATTTCAGAATGACAGCAGACGACGATGCATATGGATGAATATGGATTACGATTCTCTGCACAAAATCTCGACTTAGGCATTTACAACCCATAATATCAACGTGATAATAAATGGAACAATCTATCGGAGGATGTACAACTATCGCACACATTGTTTACTGGCGATCGGCTCATAATCCAAAGGGAGAATCCCGTACGTCTATTATTGCTTACCGTTTGCCTGACTGACAGCATTTCATATGCCTTGAACGACTCTGATAAAAATCGAATGACTAGCGGATAATATGTAGAGCCCCAATATTACCCGGTCTAGCGTGTAGATCTATTTTGTCTGTAAGAACAGATTCTGCCTTACCACTGGAGGCCCTTTGAAAGTTGTGACGGTAGAAATTGTCCTGGATTTCTATAAAGGCCAAAGTCCCGGGCCAAGCCAAATCGCCAGCAAAATAATAAAAAATCTGGACTCAGTCATCTGTGCACTGGCAGGCTTATTCAACGCGCTTATATTCAGTTACATCTTAACAAATACCTGGATAGACATCAAGTTGGAAGAGAATGGAAGTTAAATAAGGGAGCCGAATGCACTAGCATTTATCAATTAGTCTTCTTAACTGTTTAGGAAAACTACGATCATATTATTCTTATGAGGTTGCAGGACCACGTATTCATTACAACCTCATATCTGACACACTTCCGGTTTCGACCCGATCATTTCAAGCCAACCAATTCTTGTCTAACAGAAGACAAATTTATACTTCCAGTTGTCTTCAAAATGCCATTGTGACATGCAAAAACAGAATTACATTTAAATGGCGGAAATAAAATGCTTACCGTCCATGTTTTTACAGTCTCTGGCTTAAGCTCTATGAATGGGTCATCTGAAAGAAGAATTAAAAGAGTTGTAAAAAATTTTAAAGACAAAACGATCGGTGTTTTCAGAAAAGTATATATGTACGTATTTTTACCTTTATCTTGATCCCCGCACTCTTCAGTCTTTTCTGTATCAGTCATTTTATTTTCCTCGACCACCATCTCCTCGTTCAAATTTAAATTTGACAAATTGCAAATTTTGGTGCCGTTCTGATCACATTTTGTATTTTTACTTTCTTCTTTTTTAACTTCCAAATCTTCTACGTTGGGCTGTAGAGTTCTTTCTTGCAATGGTTTCCTTATCTGAAATTTTTATTTATAAATATAAAACGATTTTGTTCTATTTCATAATCATTAAAAAATATGTTTGTGTCTAACTTTTTGTGAACTCTTATCTAACTTTATGACCGGTGTGAACACACCACAAGTGGCCATAAAGAATAACAATACTCATATGTCTTGGAAATTGGGGTTGTTCTATGTAAAATATGTTACACTTACCGGGAAAGCAACATTTGACTCTTGAATTACATAACCATCTAGGACATGTGTTAAAACAAATCCGTTTTCAGTTATTTTGCCATTGCCAAGTAAATTAATCTCTCTTCGAGTTTCCCCTTCTTTCGATGCTGTGCTTTCTTTTTCTTTTTTTATTTCATGAACATTTGGTGGCTTGGTCTCTTCCTTCTTAACCTCTTCTTTATTGCTTTCTATTTTACTAACTAAATCTTTAATAGGTTCCTTTTCTGCAATTGGTTCGACTTTGATATCCGTTACTTTAGTTTCAATTTTTATGACATTTGGACTCAACGTTTCTTGTTTATCTGCTAGCACTCGATTTCTGGCTTGAGTGTATACCGTATTCCTTAATAACTTCTCGGTTTCACTTGTTTGCTTTGAATCTTTTTCCGTTTGACTTTCAATACGTTGCGTCAAATTATCTTTGATTTGCTGTTTAGTGTCGTTTATACGGTTTATGGTGATATTTTGATTTATTGGAGTAACATTTATGGGTTTGTTGCTTATCCTTTGCATTGGCATTGTATTTACTCCAACATCACTGAAAGTGCTGGTCGTTACTGTCAGCGGCATTGGTGTAGGCGTTATAGTTTTTTGCATAACAATATTCGGTGCCATTTTCTTTTGTATCTCATCGGGTGATTCGCTCTTTCTCTTTCTGTTGAAGACATTCTGTTCAGTTTTGATATAACTTGTGGGTATCGTGTTGGGTATAGGAAAGTTTTGTGTATTAACACCGGTGCTTATATTGGTAGTTTGTGGCGGGAGAATGATTTGCGAGTGCGTGTTTGTCGGGACTATGTTTGGTGCGAAATGTCTCTGTTGCTGAGGTCTCGGTTGGATTGGCCTGTAGCTATACGTTGGTGCGCTTTTATTTGGAGTGTTTAACAGATTGCTTATGGCTGTATTGCCTTTCGGTGTGACAGTGGCCACTTTTCTTATCATTTTCTCATTCGTCATAGGAATATTTTGAGGTAAAACTGGTGTATTGGCGATTTGTGTCTGCATTGGTCGTATCTGAGCCACATTATGATCGATCGTGGTCACGTTTATGTTTGGTTTCTGTTGCGGCGGTGTGCTTTGCATTGGCACCATTGTTATCGATTGAGGTAGTGGGTTCGGGGCCATATTGTTATCTTGTTGGTAGGTTTGCTGTACTACGGGTCGATACACATTCTGCTGCACTTCCATGGTCCGCCCTAGATTAATCGTATTCGTTTGAACCTGGTTCTTTTGGCCTGTTGGAACATTAGTAACTATCTGTTTGTTTGATACGTTTGCTGGTATAAAACTGATTTGCCCCTGGTTGACTTGATGCGGGATGTTTGTATAGTAAGGAGGTAGCATTCCATAATTGGAAACCGGTGGTCCAATATTTGGTGAATTAGCCACGTTCGTACCGCTTTGATTAGTTATTTGTGAAACTTGGACTGTGCCTCTTTGTATGTTTGCCATTTGGACGTTTGCTGATCTCACTTCTTCTTGTTGCGCTTGTGAAATTACCTGTTGTGACATAATTTGTTGGAGATTGTTGTAATTCTGTTGCATGTATAGGGGATTCTGGCCCGTATGTTGCTGGACATGGGGCATAAAGTTGTTTGGTGCCATCTGTTGGAGGTAGATAACTTGGTTTTGAGGTCTGTTTTGTATCCATGGTGGTGGATTCTGTGGGTTTATGAATATCGTCTGATTCGGCTGGATTTGCTCACCTGAAATGAAACATACATGATGAATAATACAGCTTATTTTTGCTAACAGAAAATAACGAAATGACAAAGCTAAATAATTCATCTTTTTAATTTGTAATTTAAAGAAAGAAAGTAATGTATTATCGTTAATGAAGTTAATTATCAATATGAAGTAAAAATAAGATTAGCTCTTTATAACAATATTTTACCAAAATTTTAGGGCTTACCAGGTTGCAATAATATTTGGGTTTCGTAGACCAATCTGACAGGGCAAAGGAGCATTTGCTGCTGTCCAACCCCCTGCTGACTGTTTTGAAAAAAAAATACTTATAAGTGATGACCATCAGCTGAAATTTGAAATTTTCTAGTGTAGACATTAGCGAATTTAATTCTAAATAGACGTTGCAACCATAGCAGAAATGTTCTAGACCAAGGCAGCAGTTATCGAGAATAAGTAATACAATTTCGCATAAGCATATATTTTACGTATTGTAAGCTCAATTAAGGTAAGTCGATTGCACGAAAATTCATTAATTCTATATTATTTTGAAGACTACAGGAGCAAGTATGCAATCAGTAGAATTTATTCGAAAATAACGTTTACTATGGTGTTAAAAGGTCGGTCACAGGCATTGATATAAAAAAGCATTAGACACAATCAGCGTCTCAAAAACGTCCTCGGCACACTGTCAAATTGTGCACTCATTTGCCTTGAAAAACTCAAATCATATTTTTTCCCGTGTAGGATATTGCTTTGTAAATACAACTTTATGTCCTGCATGTAAGATTGAATTTGCAAAACAAAAAACTAATGCTATAACTTTGACATTAATGTGAAATTAGAGATGTTTTTCATTGTTACTTTTATTCGAGACTGTGTGATTTTTTTGTATATCAATTGTCAGAAGTCTAATTATTACCCTAAAACTATTTATACGACTGGTGACAATATGGGAGTTTGTTAGGTACGTAATTATTTGACGTAAGGTAAGGTAATTAAAATTTTCATTTTTTTGTTAATATAATTCCTGAAATTGGTGTTTGCTACTATTATTCAAATAAAACACGAATTCCTTGTAAGCAGCGTTAACTACTTAAATGATGAAAGATCATTGCTAAAGGTACGTAGTAATATTTGAAACAAGTAGAATAAATTTAATTCAAACATATAAATATATAAAAGATATAATATCTTTTATTAGTACTATTTTCCCGGTAAATATAAAATAAAATAAGCCATATTATTGACTATGAACATTTCTTCTATAACCCAATATAATAAAAGAAACTATAATTTGTTTAAAATTAAAATCATTGTAATTGATCGCTCCAAATGTTAGTAACTCTATGGAGTAGCTAATGCAAGCGCTAACTAGCAAGACAAACGGTGCATTGTGAAATATAGATCGATGAACTCTCAGAAGGTACAACAAAATATTTTTTTTTAAATAAATTTGTATAATTTACAAAAAGCCACGAAAAATTTGATTTTATTTATATTGTTAGCAGTCGTGCAAGTGTTGGTATTTTAAAAGAACCCTATTTGAGCGTTATCCTAATGGTTTAAGTAATATTGTTTAAGAGATCTCTTAAACTATCTGCCATATATAACTATGGTTATATAACATATATTTGGTTATATATTGACTTGAAATTAGGCAGTTACGCCTTTCCCAGTGTAGTCCTAAAATTTTCACTTGCTTGAAAATATATACCACAAAGAAAATTAATATATATTACATCATATTTAATATTTATAGTTTGTAAAAAGAAGAAATATGGTCTTTCTCACCTCTGTTGCTCCTGATAAATTGGTTGCTGCATCTGTAAAAAAATGATAATTGATGAAAAAATTTACTTTAATATTAAAACTACAGAAAATTAAATTTAATACAACTTCAATGAATCAATTTATTGAACCAGTTTTTTTTTAAATATAATATTCAAAATTATTTCTTTAATATAAGTAATAATCAAAACATAATAACCGTAAAGAAATAAAGTAAAAGAATCGCTTTAGATTTTAAAATCCAACCCAATATGAACGTTCTTTATTAGAAACGAAATTTTTTCATCACTTAAATGACCACCCCTGATTCAGAAATGGTCATTTAAGTGATAAGGAACCTTGAGTATCATAAAATTGCCACCGCGAATTGACTCTGGCCTGGTCAAGAATTTCTCTTTAAACGGATTGCTAGCTAGCCTTATCTCTCCATACTGGTGCAATACCATTTAATACCAAATAGTCAAGTGAGTATGAGAGTAAGTGCGTACGCTAGTGCACTATAATATCTCCTGCGCAGTTGTCTGATCTCTGAGTAGATGGGCCGCCGTGGCCGAGATTCGGTCAGGAGAACATTATTATTAATCAAGTGTGTCGACTAACGTGAAAATTGTATAACACAGACTTCAGTAAAGAGGTTTTAAGTTTAAGAAGTATACTACGACATCTCTATTGGGATAACACTTTCATGCCATCCTTGAAATACCCTTCTAATAAAATTTACAATTTCAAAGGGTTTAAAAGACAAAGCATATTGTCAAGTTTGTAGAAGTGTTAGCCTCGTAAAGCCTCAAAGAAGAGCCTACAGTCTTGTCTCCTTCTATCATCATTTACCTAATTTGACATGTATTTATCTATGTACATATACATTTAACAAAATATTTCAAATTAGTTTTCAACCATTTCAAAATGTCCGAATCGTGTAAAAAATTACACGTATCAAGAGCTGATAACTATGAAATAATAATATAATTGTCCTTGTCTAAAGATCAGGAAAAACTATAAGAAATATTAGTTTCAAAATTTTGTTTGTTATTAAGCATCTTTTTCTTTTTATGGTCTCTTTTTATGGAAAGCTAGCTTCTATGACACACAATATTATACAGGTTAATTTTTTAATGTTTTCATGTTAAATTACGTAGTACAAACAGACGTAAGTTTTTTTTAGAATCCTTATTGTGTATACCTAATATAATCCTTGATTTGCTTAAATAGATATATTAGTATAGAACAAATAATGAGCGAGATGTATTTTGGCCTTTACAATTAAAAAATATAATCCAATAATTAGACATCCAGAAAAACATAAGTATTTTAATAAATAGTCCGATTTATGCCGTTTGTTGTTATTGTGATTTAAATTCAAATCAAATTTTATCAAGCCTTTTCTTTATACGCCTTTTATTTATGACGTCACACGATGGTATCCAATCAAAATATCGGACATTTTGGTAAATTAGTAAAGCCTTCCTATGTCATTCCTGTCAATAACCAATTGCGCCTGCGAAAATATTTGCGGCAATTTTTCGCCTACGGTGATTTTTAAACAAAAGTATTATGGAAGGCGCACTGAAACAATGATAATAAAAACATCAGTTGCGGAATAAGGCCTCAATTTGATTCTTTATTCCTCTGAAAGAAATTATGCATATCTATTTTACATACAGGTTAATATATAAAAAATTGGTTGCCTGTAAAGTCGGTTAGTGGACGATAATTTTACGTGATAACGTCATAAGAAATGTGCCTTTCTACCGCTTGTTCCGTGCTTTGGTTTGCACTCTCGGCTCAGGCGGAACGTGACAATGAGTCATGCTTTTTCGTGCGTGCAGTCGGCGTTCATCGATTTATAAGACACGTCGAAAACTAGGTTATAAAGTTTGATAAATATTGTCGTGTCGGGATGGGTAATGTCCCTTGTATAAAGCCATCTTCAGACCTATTAAAAGTTATTACTGGTATTGTATCTTAATTAATATAAACAATAAGAAGAATCGAGGCACAGTAGCGACATAAAATAAGAAATTGAATGCTACTGCGCTTCTATTAAAAATGACTGCTGTACGGTCGACAGAACGGAAACTCTTTTCGTCGCATTCGAATTGAAGAAGGAAAGGGAATAGAGTTGAAAGATTTTATTTTACTCAAGACGGTCAGTGGTTTAGCCAAGATTAAGGTATTGGCGCTGCTCAAAGATATGTAATCCACTAGGGATCGGAGTTAAATTGACAACGTTAATCTTTATTATTTATCAATAGAAGAGCAAGACAGTTCTATTTTTTATTTTATTATATAAGTTCGAGTTATTTTTAGTTGAATCTACGTGATGTTAAATAACTATTAGTACCTACTAACATAATTAGCAACGAACTTTAACCCGCTACTGATTTCGATCGAAATCTAGGTCCAGAGGGTTTTTGGGTCTATAAATCAAGCAGTTAGAGCCTGTTTCTATCTATACTAGATAAAGCTGAAGGGTTCATTTGTTTGTTAGTATACATGCGCTCAACTCGAAGTACCAGTCGAAATTAAGAAAAAGTCTTTTTATATATGATACAGATAAAAGTCAATAAGGCAGGTAACACCGCGGGGCGCAACTACCTATACTAATATTATAAAGATGAAGAGTTTGTTCCTTTGGTTGAACGTGCTAAGCTCTGGAACTACTGGTTCGAATTGGAAATTTCTTTTTGATGTTGAAAGCCCATTCATCGAGGAAGGCTCTAGGCTATAAAGGCTAGTGAAAGGTTGGCAAGCCAGCAGACGATTCACCTGGTGTTAAGTGATCCCGTCGCCAATGGACACACACAACATCCGAAGAGTTGCGAGTGCGTTGCCAGCCTTGGAAATTGGACAAAACAGGCTAAAAGGTAAGATGGGTTAGGATTATATTTAGGATTTCTAGCACCTGTTAAGCTTAATGGTGTTGACCTCCCCAAGGTAACTTACATAGAATATCTAGGTTATATAGACATAGAACTAGAAAGCAGGACGTTGGTATTTCGTTGCAACACGTTATGCCCAAGGTTTTCTTACTGTACCAAGGAAATTAAGATCACGCTATTGTCAAACGTGTAACTTGTGGATAAATTACACGCAGCAAGCTTGCAATGCATTACGATTACAGTACAATAAAGCTTTTGGGTTCCTTTTGGGGTGTTCAAGATTCTGTAGTACATCATATATGTATGTTAATTGCAAACAGAACCGACGACTTTCATGCTATTATTTGTAAAAAAAGCCCCATCTCTGGTACAAAGGTCTTAAAGGAAAGTGAGTACAAAACCCATTAAGCCCGACTGTCCTGTTATACGTCCCAGTATTACATATACCTTGTATTTTGGGATGTCGTAAATAATTTTAAATTGATAATGAATAATTGTGTGTTTGACGATTTTATGTATTTATTATTAAAAGAGAGATATCCCTCTTTAAAACCTACTTAGTAGTAAATATATGTTCTGCTGGTCCCATTAGAAATTGTGATAAAGGTATAACCCGCAATATCACATGTTTTATTTTGAAATCGTCTAAGAAGTAATTACAATCGGTGTTTACTGCGTTATTTCTGTTTCCATAGGAATTCATGAAAATGATTTACTTTATCTCGATTTAACAATTGTGTCGAATTTAATGACGCCTCAAATGTTGAAATCAGTTAAGAAGCTTAGGCTGTAGAGGGTGCCAAAGAAATAATATATTGTACATATATAAATATGTACGTTCAAAAAATATAGAAGTCTTCCGATATTCAAGTAATAATCGTCTTTCTTACACTACTCTAATACTTCACACAACATGCTAAGAGTTGCGGGTGCGTTACCCACATGCGAATTTGGATAAAACCAATTTAGAAGGTCCAATAGGTCCAATAGGTCCTACCAATCTACTTTAGGATAGGATAGGTCAGGGAATATTAAGGACCCCTCCGACCGAGTTCCCGCCCTGTCGTGGCGGAGAAGCTTAGTAGTCTTAGTGGGCAGGTGTAACCCACGGGAAGCGAAGAGGAACCCATGGCCGGCCGGTGAGGTACGGCTGGCCGAGAGGGCCACTCGGAGTGGGCTCGTAGAGTCCGCTGCTTATGCGGCCAGCGCTGGTGGGATCTCGGAAGTGTGTATAAACGTTCCCGTGGCCTACTGATATGCGCTGAGGTGGAATATGGTGGAGAGTTTAGTCGGTGAGAGTCCGACATAACCCGTTCTTGCCCCCGCGAGAAGGGTATGCGTTTTCCGCATTTCCTCCACGTTACAAACAAAAATTAATATACATAAAGATATTAAAGAAGGAGGAGAAATGAGTGAGAAAAGAAGAGAGTAGGAATAGCTA
>DWHK01000242.1:0-15638 GCA_018247855.1 Graphium androcles | reverse complement strand
GTATAAGTATTTACAATAAACTTCCCAAGGAGTTAAAAATAGAATTTAATATACACAAGTTTAAACGTAATCTTAAGACTTGGCTAATAGCACGCACTTTTTATGACGTTAATGAATATTTAAACGAATAAAATTATGAGGGTTTTGTTTGGTGTTTGTTGGAATAAAGCAAATAATAATTATTACTGAGACATTAATTCTTACTTTGACATTTAACTTAATAGTCATATATGTTTATTTTATGGAATTATTATTGATGGTATGTTTTTGTGTTGATATTATTTTTTAATTAATGTAATCTTGAATTGTCTTTAAGTGTATTGTGTGTTTTTTTTTTAATCTATTCCAATTAAATAAGTAAGATTTCGCATGCCGCATCCAGCCAACATGAGATTTGTTATAGCAATTAATGATTTGATTCATGTACCATTAACCATGTTTTATGCAAATAAATGAATATTATTATTATTAATAAATTCTTCTATTTCAGGTGTGTGTCAAAATATTTGCCTACGTTTAATGAACAACACACTTTTCAAAATTTATTACAATATTTACACCACACTAACAAACCTTTATTATCAGTAAGAAGACAATGTTAAAATTAAAAAATATGCAGTTTTTATGACGCAATATTAGAACAAATTCACTTACTATTTATTGTTACCGTTGTCGGCTCCTGATGATTGGCCATCTTTCTGGAAAATTACAACACTCGTTCATAAATAGCTGTTTAGTACTTAATTTGTGAAAATAGTTTTTTCACGTGCATGCACATCCGCGATACCTATTCGGTTTAACGTTCGTATAAATTTCGCGTCCCGGTGTTTGTCTGGTTTTATATCGCAGACATTATCTCGTGAGTTACAGCTTAATTATGTTTGTCGAGAAGTGCGTAGCTCGAAGTTTGCATTAGAGTAACACGGCTACCGCACGTCTAGCAAAGTTTGCACCGGTCGCTAGATTTCCGCAAGCGGTTTTAAATTTGTACACTATTTGTTATTGGCCAAGTGAACAATCAGTTTACATTTGTCATCGCCACTTCTAATTTTCACAATCTTTATTTGGTCATAGAGTACCTTGTCGAAGTCATCATATAGGATGTGTCGTGTATCTAATGTAAACGGTGTTATTTTGTTGAAATAATTGTTCGTATTTTTCGGAAGAAAGATATGCCTAACAAAGCGTTGAACGCCAGCCTACTTTCTATCCTTCTATATACATTACAGAATACCTCTTATTAGAGGTAATCAATAAACTCCGTAGTTATTTTAGGACTATAGTACTATATTGTGAAGGTATTGTGAGATTATGAATATCATTATGTATTTACTTCTAATACTACGGAAGCGTTAAAAAGTTTGTTTGAAATGATGGCATAGTGATTCACGCGCGCCCAGGACATAGACAGACTGTGTTGCTTGCTTTTATAATATAAATATTTTGTATGAATCATCTGCGGAATACATTAGCATACATAATATAATCGAATTAAAGTAATTTTACTGTTACCTGCCTTACCTATATATTGTAGATATACCTAACTATAGTAATACAAGCAGTAAGGTAATTGCGTCTAATAAGAGCATACTTTTTGGAAATCCTTACAAATCAATTTTGAGAAGTGTGTTAACTTATAAGACCTCATAATCGAATAAACTGTTTTCATATGAAGAAAAATATTGTACAAAAACAAGGCATCAATGGCCAGTTCCTTATTAAAAAGGTTGTTTTTAAAACTTTGTCTATGGTCCCTGTTGGGCACCAGGGCTGTTAATAAGGTCCATAATTGAACTGTAAGATTTTAAGCGTTGTAAGTATACAAATATACTAGAAAACTTACATTTTAAGAAAGCATTAACTTTAATTGAACTAATAAAGTTCGTGGTTTTAAATTATCGAAACAAAAATACATATAAATTAGTGTCATGGCCCATACAAAGTCTCAGGAAACGTACATAAGTTATAACTAATCTATTTTAAAGTTATAAATGAAACAAATTGTACACACAATAAATAATATACAAGCTAAATCCCAAAATGTTACTCATCAGTAATTTTTTCAGTCTTAGAACTTGGACCTTGTAAGTAGGTAGGCCACTTATTTAATCATAACATGGACCTTATTTAAATTTTTGAAACTAACAAACAGCAACCACTGCACTAAATATTAAAATATAAATATTCACATATATTCACACGCTTCTGACTTTTATGTGATTCTTCAACGTTCGCCGTGATAGATCAGCTGATTCTTTACACTTATATGAGTAATTTAAGTAACTGATCATTTCTATTTTAAAACTTCGTACTCCTAATAGAGCCCGGTTCCTATTTTCGGGAAAACAACCTGGACCTTGTTAGGCACTTACATATTTCCAAGATAATCCAAGCATGGATTATCTTTACAAACAGGCTATCGGTCCATTAGCCCGCATTGCCCTAAGCTGAGAACTATCATAAAGATATGGTCCCCCTGTGGGATTCAAACCCACGACTTTTGGATTGTAAAGCAAGGGCTACGGAGGCAGTTTACTTACATGAAGTACTATATGCTCCAGACTATTCATCCTTCATCCATCACCTGAGTTATTTTTTATATTGGTTTAAAATCCATCCTATATATTTATCTAGCTAATAAACTACCTGTTTATCAAATTTCATTTAATTATATTCGATTAACAAACATGCAATAATTCATGTTTACAATGTTATTAATACATATGTTTAGAGCATACTAGATCTACCGTCACCAGAAAAGTGCTAATTCATCTTAACCTTGGACCTTCATAAAGATAACTCTCTTGGAGCGTAATTCTATAGGGTTCTCTTATACCTCAATAACATAACAGAATTATTCTGTTAAGGCCAATTGCTTTCGAACAAAATCAAAGATATAAAAAAAGTTAAATTAATTTAGAAGTATGATATAGAATGACCTTTCACCGAAATAGAATCCCGTTAATGTTTTATTACCTTTTAACCTTTAAAAAGGTTCGGATTTTTACGACCAATATTTGAGATATGTCGTGACATAAGACGATTGAATTTATGTAATCCTCAATTTTTTTTTAGAAAAAACGCTGAATTATTTATATTATATTAGAGTTACGTCTTGTCTATTCGGATCGTTTTACTTAACTTCCACATTAATAAATACTTAGATCCGTATAAACTGTCTATAGGTGATGTAAATAACTGCTCTGGGTTGGAATCATGTCCCCAACTCGCTTCAACGCAGGTAACGACTTAGGAACTGTGTCAGTATCTGTATCATTATTTAAATTTAGATGGCAAAATATTCTATCTTATATGGTATTTCTACACACGTCAACGATTCCACCAGGTTCACGAAACACCGTCGTGAAGTAAGGACACTTTTGATTTTGAACTACATTCGGCGTGTGAAATTGACTTTAGGAGCTGTATATGCTCATATATAGCTAAGGCGAATATGATGTAGTGTCAGGTCCTTTCTTATTTAGTAAAATCTTTGTAAAGTAGCCATTCTAGAATAATAGCGATTATTACCAAGGAAAAACAAAAGCCCAAAAATATTACCTAACTATGTCACATGTCAGACGAAAATAAAGTAATATTAAATCGGCGTACAGTATGCCGGTTTTATAAAAATACATACACTAAAAACGTATTTTTTCTTAAACGTCAACCGATAATCTAATCACATTTGAATTCGTACTAATTCTCTTTTATTTTTTTACAGTCGTTTAAGTTGTTTTCTAGTTAAAAGGAACTACATGCTAAATATTTTTTTAAGTAATGTTAAGCGATAATCATTGACAATATAACACCCACAACATCTTAAGAGAAGTTGCTGGTTCTTTGTCGATATTAGTGAAAGAAACAAGTACATATTAAGACTATGAAGGGAATGAAGTGAGAGGAGGGTCGAGGAATGTGATAAGGATGGTCATTCGGCATCCTCAGATACCAGATTCTTATATTATTGCTATCGGCCGGACAGACCGAGTTATAAATTATGTACATTATGTCCTCTATAGTTGAGTTCAAACTCAACCTAAACTAACCCAAATATGTTTTAATCCTAAAGAGCAAATCGAAGAAGACGAGTAATGAAAAACACTCAGCAGCTTGTAATTGAGCATAAATTATTGCAGTCACCCTCTACTACAAATTTAATTTACTAGTGTCGCAATGAGCTAAATTCATAATCTTCGTGAAATTTTGCTCTCGCGAGCCATGTTTCTTTTACTGCACCGCTCATTGCCCTTCTGCCTCAATGTAAACTTGAACCTGTCACATTTGAACTAATCAGATTTTTTCGTATTTCTGTGAATATCTGTTATGACATTACATACGTAATTTACTTTATCAGCATACATACATAGCATACATTTTAAATTGTAATTTTCTCATGTTATACATGCTCATTATATTTGTTCACATCATAATAAATAAATTATTCTTGCATAGTTTCCTTGGCCATGCAAAATTTAAGTACTTAATTAACCCGTACGTCTACACTGCTTATCACGTGAACCAACGACGTACATTTTTCTCTGATAAAAATAATAATGTTTCCCGTGAAATTTAAGTACTGTATTTCGAGTCAGAATTATTCATTCCTATAAAAAATCAGGCAAATGCGAGTCGCACTCGCGCACTGAGGGTTCCGTGCCACCACACAAACGCCTCTATAACTACTGAATTAATAAAATTATCGAAGTCGTTATAGTTTTCCTTTCAAGTTCATTGTATGGACTAATATCATGAGTTCTTTCAGATTTTTTAACCAGCCGTTTAGCTTTAAAAGGGGGGTTTACGCCCTATCATTTTAAAAAAATAGGCTTTAATGTTGAATATCTCGCAAACGGATAACAGAATCAAAAAATCTTCTTAACAACTTCCCAATATTTTTAAAGACCTATATAATGATATCCCAGACTATGGGGTAGACGCGAGAAAAACAATAATCCCCACTGTACATGTAGGATAAAAAAAATATTTTTCCTGAATTTATTTTATCACTTTGTTGACGTGGTAATACTTTGTTGATGTGGGAAATATACATATCTATGCAAAGTTTCATCTTTCTAGCACTAAACGTTTGGAAGGAGAGCCGAGGACGGACATGACGAAACTATAAGGGTTCCGAGACGTGAGCTACAGAACCCTAAAAAGGGCATTTATCGTAACGATAAGGCGTATAAATAATTAAAAAATACTTACGACTAAAAATTTTACTGCGACAAAGTGTCCCTGTTAAATAAATACACACGGTATTCAAGCAACCCGGACTACCGAAATGGTTCACGACTTACATGAAGCTTTTAAATTTTTTATAGTTTGTATGATAGAGGCTGTAATGCAGTGGAAAAATAAGGATTTAGTGAAGGCATATGCTTTTTTTGTATTTAGTTATATTTATATGAAATAATTATTTCATGTACTCCACTGCTTTATGATAAAACGAACATACATAAATATATCATTTTATTAGCTGGTCCAAAAGACGTAAACCTACTACTTAATTTTAACTTTAATTTCTAATTTTGCAAATTAAAAAAATATTGAGGTCATTAATGGAAATAAAAATAACGCTTACCAAAAAAAAATTACTCTATATAGTCCCGTATTGTACACACGTACAAAATTTCATAAATATCGGTTAAATACTTTCTACGGATAAATACTCTATACGACGTACATCGTGACACGCACTTTTTATGTATATACTAATAATAGGAACATAATTACAAAATAAAACATTAACAACAACACAGTAATACTACTAATATTCATTTTTTATATAATGTGATCATAAAGTTTATGCAAGGAACAACCATTTAATATTTCGAAATACGTCATTGTTCATTATGTGTAATTTATATGTAGCAGTAAATGATAAGGTGGGTGACACCGCGATATACAACTAGTAAACCAATAAGAATGACCAAAAAAGCAAATTTCATAATTTTTTGTTATCTTTAATTAAATAATATTGTTATTAAATTTGTTGATATGGTTTAACTAAGTACTTAGTAAAGAAGGTTTTTGAGTGATTTAAAAAAAGCACCTTTAATTTAAATCTGTAATTGTTTATTAAATTTGCAGTTTTTAAATGTTTTCAAGTAGCTTTTAAACGTTATATCAATTCAACGAGTTATTGTATTTTATTAATATTGACAAGAATTAACACGTTTTTCAGCATTCTTTTTATTAATACGTGACGGGAACGTCATACATTCTTAACCAATCATCGTGAATTTTTGCAATCACGTTGTCAGTGGTACTATAAATGCGTAGGGTACCGTCTAAAATCACTTTCCCTTGGCTTGGCTTGGATTTCTTCTTCAGCATTAATACAATAAAATAATACAGAAATTAATATAACAAAAAATAACTGACAAATCTGAATGGCTGGTACTAGTAATTTACACAGTGAACAGACTTTTATCATTTCGTGACGTTTCCCCACAAAAATCAATTTTGCGGGATAAGAGAACTGATTTTGTATTTAGTTACACTTGTACACTTATCTCAACCTAAACACATACAAAACCAATGAAAGTTGATAATATTTTGATTTTTTTAAATTTTGTTAGACTTCCTCAGTGTATGTATAATGATCACAGATTTAACACACAATAACATACTCTCTTTTTGCAACTTAATTCTCAGGATAAGTAAGAACCAAGACTTATTTCCAGATGGCAGACAGTAAGGTCTTATTTATTGCTGTGTGCTTTTAATGTACTTACGTAAGTAATTTTTGTTTCTGTATAGACAAAAAAATCGCTAAATTTGTTGGTAATGTTAAAACATGGAAACAGATGGACCAATTTAGCTCATGAAATTTTTTGTAATATTAAGTTTGATGTTAAAGTAAAGTAGCAGCCTATTTTGAAATCGTCACACTGCTGGGCAATGGCCTCCTCGGCAAACGGCTTAGTTGTCCACGCGGCTCCAGTGCAGATTGGTTCACTTCACACATCATAGAAATATTTTTCTTATTTTTGAGATATGCAAGTCCCTGGATGATTTCCTTCACCGTTGAGCACGCTGTAAATCAGCACTTAAAATTGTAATTAGGAAATTAACAATTTCATTGCTGCCAGCACAGAATTTGAACTAAGGTTCGCCACGAGTGAACTAAATTGAAGGCAACCGCCCGGATACTGAATCACCACGGCTTTAGTAGTACCAAGTAAATATTTCCAGTTATTAAAGTACAACATTTTACACATAGCTCTTGCGTCTCTCTCGGGTTGCTTGACCGGGAAGGCATTTTATGAACAAAAGATGTCAAGCAAGTACGTCTACTCGCTTGACATCTTTTGTTCATCATCGCTCACCAGATGTTTAGTGATAACGTCACTTATGGCCACCCACAATATTCGACCAGCTGGTGTGCTGCCTAATTTGAAAATAAAAGCTCATTGGATAGAAAGGAATAGGAATAGGGTTGGAAAGCGATGGGAGTGACCGTGGCCGAAATTCGGACAGGATAACATTATTTTTTATGGTACAAAGGTAGTCTAGCCTTACTGCGAATATATTTTGGAAATAACTTTATTATTTCTTAGACTTTATAATCTATTTTTACATCATACAATTTTTTCATCGTTGAGTACGTAGCAAACAAGCAACTTCAATGACAATATTAATACTTACATTGGCATCGACACCGAGCTTAACAGTTAAAGCCGGACACTGAGCTTCTGTGGCTTTCATTGTGTTATGATTTAACACCATATCTGCTTGTTTGTCCTTTCTTCTCAAAATATCAAGTTAAAACAGTTTTAAGTAAAATGTTCTGAAATATGTTTATTAAGGTTATATTAAGTAAAACATCATGCTGCAAATAATAACGCTGGTAATGAATCCTACGGTTTTGATTCAACAAACTTTATGATATTTTTATACAATTTAAAGGTAAACAATTTTTTTACCTTTAAATTGTATTTATATTTCCTTTAATTGAACGTTATGTTTTGCTTATATGTACGTTATACGTAGAAACGAGGCATAAAAAGTTTTGTTTTTATTATAGTAGAATGAAAAGTGGTCTACATTTATACTAAAAACATTTGAGATTAGGATTTTAACGGTTTTAGATAGTTTTAGGTTATTAAAATTTTTCTTCCCTTAAAGCCAGTTTTTTAACTTGTTTGACATAAAATTTCATGCATATACATTCAATAAAAATTACATATCAAATTAAGCTGATATAAATAGAACAAATGCAAACAAGAACTACCACAATCACATATACATAAATACCTATACTTTTCTAGTAGGCCATATTAACCACTGTTTTGTTTTCAAAATTTAAATAGGCACTTTTGCGTATGAATTATAAAATTTTCTTTCTTTGATTATTTTTAAGTAAAATATAAATATTATGATTGTGAAATACGTACAATTTCGACATAAAACAATAAATTCCTGTATTTTTTAAATTAGTAATAAAGTAAAAAAGCTCCTTCATATTGTAATCATAATATATTATTACCAGGAATTGATCTGCCGGCGGAAAAATGCTACAAGTCCCTTTTACCTTTCAACGGTGGGAACCTTAATTTGGTAATGAAATATTTCATATTAATAACTTGACATTTTTTTTAACAAAAAAGGTGATTATTTCTACTTCGATCATTAGATCAAAATTCAATCAAAAATGTCTTAAAATACTCCTTAAGCACTAGAAGTATATTAAACGTCTTGATAAAAAATTGTCATGATAAACCGTTGCCCACTTTGAGCGATTTTCATACAACTTTGTCTGTTTATAATTTATTTATTCGTGAATACAAATGCATCAATTACTTGTTTAATGCTAAAGATACCTAGGAGTTTTAATCTATTAGAAAAGAAACTGTTTAATTTATTATGTTTTAAACGTATAAAAA
This sequence comes from Graphium androcles, assembly GCA_018247855.1. Classification (NCBI taxonomy): domain Eukaryota; kingdom Metazoa; phylum Arthropoda; class Insecta; order Lepidoptera; family Papilionidae; genus Graphium; species Graphium androcles. The sequence continues at coordinate 6,744 of DWHK01000242.1, read as the reverse complement.
AAGTTTTTTTTTGTTCAATTAAATATTTGTATTCAAATTTTACAAGGAGATTAATTTTAAGTAGAAAAGCAAGCAATAGCTGGGACTAATGACAGGTTAAGAAAAATAGCTTAGTAGCTGCTATTCAACAAAAGGGGAATAGTTATTGTTTGGACTATAAAATACAGTATAAAGAAAAGTGAAGAATGTTATTTTTTTAATTGGACATTACTTATTCATATTCATATTTTATGCAAGACGACTCACTATAGCATCCACTAATACGGAGAAAATATAGAAATGAATTTACTTTTCTCAACAACCCAACAGGGTGTAGAAAATATAATGTTTGAAGGTGCTCCATTATATAATAAATTACCAAAAAGTATAAAAGAATCGACTTCAACCGCAATTTTTTAAAAAATCATTAAACATACGACGTTCTAGAAAACTTCTCAATAGCAAAAAAAAAATCTTCGTTTCGTGTCTTATTTCTCATGTTGTTTACTAATTAATTAATTATCTTTAATCCTTATTTTACTTGAATGTTTTTGAATGTATGATATATTGATGTTTTTTTTTCATTTATTTGTTATTCAATTAATTTATACGGTGTTCTTTTTATTCATTTTGTAACTTAAGCTTGTAATTAATATTAAGATAAAAATAGCGCAGCACGCTCAAGGGGAATCTGTAAATTAGTTTATAAGTCGTCTTATAAGTGAAATTTGTTATAACTACTTAAGACAATAGAAGTATCTTAGAACTGAAAAATATTTAGGCACATATATTCTTAAAAAATATTGCCAGTTTTTAAAATTCATATAATTTAGATACGATATCAAATTAACGAATACGAAGCCGTAGGCCTTTTAGTTGTGTTTCTTTTGCGGTTGCGCTTTCGAATTGAAAAATATATCGCATATTTTCAACTGGTTTACTATCTTTCCCATGGCTCAAAAAGGGCGGGACGAGTAGAGTTAGAGAGTAGGAGAGTAGAGACTGAATAAACGTTAACAGTATTAGTTAAAAACATTTAAATCTCTTATTTAAATAAAAATTAATTATGAAACCACGATTAATGCAGTGCAGGCTAAAACTGACTAAATAAAATGAAGTACGCTTAAGTTAAAATGTAGTATATGGCGTCTTATGGTGTTTTAATAATGGTATGAATTTACGTTTATAATCCAATCAAAATTACGTAATTAAAGTTAATTGTGTCACGTTGAAATCGTTTTCTATCATAGTTTGACATAAACTGGTTTAAAATTAAGCTAAGTAATTTTGTAATGGAGCCTGTAGTTGTAGGATAATCTTAGTATAAACGATAAGCAAGAAACTGGCTTCCGATTGGTTGAAATATAGTAACATTGAATAGTTACAAAACCCATCACGATGGCCGTGTGAGTAATCTAAGGTAATTAACCGATCTCCAATAATTATGTCGCTTCCTGTGTGTCGTACCTAACTCTCCTGGTATTCTATACTCCATTGTATATTTTTACTATGTGCCGATCATTTATTAACATATTGTGTCACAACAAAGAGTGAAGCCGCTTCTTTAAGTCATTGATAGATTAAATAAGCATAAAATTTAAAAAAATGCAAGGCCTCAAATTAAAAAAAATGTATGTATGACGAGTACAAGTCTTTGACAATTGTAAAAAACAATAAATTTAACAGCGTTCTGAGCTACCATAAATACGACCTGTCCCATCTTTCTCAAATAAAAGTTTTTGAGTCCGATCGAGGACTACCTTTAATACAAAATTTGCAAAATACGAGTAACAACAAATGGAATCATTCTCTCATACTTTAATAACATTTTTAATAGTTTAATAATGCCTAACTAGTCTGCAACGGACAATATATATATATATAATAAACTCGAAGTGCTAGTTTCTTTTTACACACACAATTACAATGTGGAATAATTATACAACAATTATCATTATACTTTAGTGTTAGTGTTAATATAATGAAATCTGCTAACTGAACCGAAAGAGGCGAAAACCAAAAATGCGCATTAGTACATTATTGTAAAAAGATTTCCACGGCCGCAAGCTGTTCAAATTTAATGTCACTACAGTATTACCATGAACTAAATCCGTAATCTGAATGAAGGTAAGCTCCTCCTCCGCCAGCTCCGTTTATTTTGCTGCACCGCTATTCCATCTGCGGGTGTGGTCAGTGGCAAATGATAATTAGGCACTTAGTGGGATTTTTTAATACTATTTTACATATTAATATTATCAACTAAGGTTAATAATAGTTTTATATGTGATTAACTTAGAAATCCTCCATTTAACATTACTACATGTACATTGGCGCTTCGTTTACTACAGGGAATCAATAATTTAGAATAGGAAATTTTATAATATTATGTTACGAATATAAAAGACATTGCTGCAAATGATATTATTTAACGGCAAAGTAATTCCTTGGTTATGGACCTCTTTGGTTATGAAATGTGTGATGTATTAAGCAGTTTTATCAATAAAGTTATAGCATTACGTGTTGGCTATCTAAATATTTGATATATAATTTATTACCTTGCGCTGAGTCACAATTATGCAGTTTTTTTGAGAAGATTCTATTCTGACGTCGTCATATGCTGATGCATATCATAATGCAGTGAAGAGGAAAACAACAATAAGTTAGGATAAATCATATTTTCTGCGTTAGTGCTATATGTATTGTATTTCAGTCATCTCAAGCGCTAAAGTAAGCACTTACTTAAATCACACTAACGTAAATGGTCATAGTCACCAAATAAGTCGCAATAGTTACCACATAGCGCCATAGGTAAAGAGCCTACACAGCATTAACCCCAATACATCGCATCGGCATAAGGCGCAATTCGGCAGAACGTGGCCATTGACGTCAAATGATAGGAGCAATTCAGCAAGAACATGGGCACTGACGTCAACGGATGCAATCGGGGGCTCAGCAATATAAGTTTTCCATATTTCCATCGCAATAGCTGTAATTCATTCTAGATCTAGCATCGATCTGCTTGAAACCTATTTTAGTTGTAATAATTTAATTGTAATTTTTATATAGTAAAATAAAATATTTTTAAATTAGTTTCGGTCCATCGGCTGCAGTTAACGTAATTAGTGCAATCGGTAGGATACTCAAAAGTTAGTTAGACTATCGTAGCTCTCAAGCTTTCAAAGAGTATTCGAATCTACTACAGGCCAACTGCAGACCAAGAAGGTGCATTAAGACATCGATCCCCATAGAAACGAGATGAAATTTATGTGAGTATACCAGAATTTTATATAGTGTTGCTTCCTTCCTCCTAACGTAAATATTTCCCGTCAAAATTTTCCTTTCAAGGAAATCGTCCCATGGTGAAACATCGCGTAGGCAACCATGTAGGAAAATTTTAGATTATAGTAGAGATTTAGATTCTCAAATAGATTAAGATATTATTTCCGAAGAAACAAAAATGGCCCACGACCCTAACACTATTTTTAAGGCTTTACGCCCTGTACCAGATTTCGACGGTAATCCTAACATATTGACTAGGTTTATTAAATTATGTGACCAAATATGTACTATAAACCTTAGTGATAGCCCTAGTAGCGAACTATCTAACCTATGCCTACTTAATGGCATATTAAATAAAATCACCGGACCCGCCGCAACCACCTTAAATTGTAACGGTATTCCTGAAAATTGGCATGGCATTCGTACAGTATTAATAAATAATTGTTCTGATCAAAAAGAAGAGAAATAGCGCTTTACAGTGACCTCTCATTAGCCACTCAGAGAAACAGCTCACCACAAAGATTTTATGCAGGATGTCAGACTTTATTCAGTACTATCATGACGTATGTCACACTTCACGAATACTTTCCCACTACGATAGAAGCCCAACGTGCATTATATAAAAATCTTACAAAGCAAGCTTTCGTACGTGGTTTAAAGGAGCCACTTGGCTCTCGAATCAGACGCTGACTGTTGTTGATGTCCTGATACTGTTGAAAAAGCGTTGGAGTTCGTACAGGAAGAACTGAATGTAATGTATTTACAACAACGCGGTGAATCATTTGCCGAAAAGAAATCTCCACCACCTAAACCACTACAATCTACTCATATATCTATGCAAAAACCATCCAGCTTTCCTGCACCGATGCCAATGCCCAATCTCCAGAGACCTTTACATATTACACAACAGCAAGGCCTTAGACCCAACATGCCTCCACCATTTAATATGCTTACATGAAGTCAACAAATGTTCCACACCTTGCCCCCCAGTTATACAAGAGAAATTCGTTTATATTACGAAATCGAAATCCACCTCATAACCCAAGCCCTACGCCTATGAGTGGCGTTAGCCATTACACACCTAAAGTATTGCCACCGACAGGTCTATCTGGCCATGATTGGAGCAAACACGAGAAACCACCGCCTTCAATTTATTTCAAAACTAGAGAAATTAATTATAACGACCGCACAGATTACGACAGTTACTATTATCCCGAAAATGAATACGACTTCGACATTAAGATAATCAATTCAATGTTAGTTAGACTAAGGCAGATTTACATGTATTAAATTTAGAGACTAGAGATTATTACGATATAATTAAGTCAGGTTATTATTTCACAGCAAATCAAATAGTAATTGTCTTAAAATCCCCAGTAATTTTCAAGGACACCTATGACCTATTCCGCTTATCCATTGTACCTAACAAAAACCACCAATCTATAATTCTCCCTTATCCATTGATAGCAACTAATAGAGAAAAAGTCGTGTACATGGAGACAGAATATCCAAAGTTGAGTAATAGGTATCTATGTGATAAGGAAACGAACACCCAAATTCGAACACAATCTGACTGTATCCAGAACCTCATCATCAATCAATCCATAGCAAAATCCTGTAAGATGACTAACATCGCACTGTCGAAAGAAGCTATGGAACGTCTCGACGACCAGCATTATACTATCTCCTTCCCTTAATCTACCAAGGTCCACACAATATGTGGGCTTGAAGGAGGGCGGTGGGTGTTGTATGACCAAGTAGAAATCCAGATTGCAATGGACTTATCAAGTTGTTACTAAGGACAAAATGAGAAACTTGTTTAAGGACGCAGTTACTCAATCAAATTACCTAAAAAAAGAACTCAGTTACCTTTGACATGAAAGGCAGGATAGAGATAGGTTGATAATGAGAGGGATCGGAAGAATTGGAATACTTAGGGGAGGACGAACAAAAGCATTTTGCTATTTAAGGAAAAATTAATGATATGTGTAATCGCTGGAAGAAGAAAATCGAGGATAGGAATGCGTCGGCTGATTTTGTCGCATCCAACAGCATTGGATTTAATGGTGAGGATACATTTTTTGTATTCCTCAGAGGAGACTGGAGAAAAATTAAACGAACTAATATTAGGGCGCATCAAACCATTTAAATACGAAATCGTTTTACGTATTGTTAGATGATTCATTGAAGAAGTGGTTGTGAAATATAGATTTAAATCATCTAGTTCGACTGTGGAAGGAAGGTTTGAAGGACGCGTTCCAAGGGTCTCTAAGAACTTCCAGATATCGACAGAAGTAGAAGAAGCGATATTGTCATAAATGTATAGGCGTTAAGCATTGCGTATCATCTGATTACACCGATATCTAGTTAGTTTGTAAGCAGACCAATTTTCTTCAATCCGCTGTATTTTAAATTTGCGGAAAGCACGATCCCTACGTCTCTTTGCCATCCTTATTCCTTCTGGATATGATGCCGCGCGACGTCTAATTTAATTTTTTTTGATTGGAGCGTGAACATCGTACAATTTTATTACTTTATTATTCATAACGCTGACCTTATCATTTATGTTATCTGCATCAAATAATGGCCTCCAGTCGATATCAGCTGCATCCTTATTCAGTATTTCTAAGTTTATTCTCGCAAAGGAACGCATGTGCAGAATCTTAGGTTTGAGTTTAGAAGGCTTAAGGATATACGAAAGGAAAATAAGGTCGTGATGGTAAAAACTAGGAGTAGGATGTTGCCCATAACAAAATATCGAGGAAGGATTTGAAGGTAGGATTACGTCAAGCCAAGTGTCCTCACAGAAGACGTTACCATGAGTTGGTTGAAGAGGTAAAATGTGAAGACAACTTGACTTAACTATATGAAGGACCTTACGGATACGGAGAGAGTTAGGTACAAGGAGATTGGTATTAAAATCGCCCATGATGACGTAGTGAGCATACTCCGAACCCAAAGATTCAAAAACCAATTCGAAATCGGTGAAATAGGCAACACTTGGAGCACAGTATACTACACCTATAATGATCCTGGCATTTTTAACATTAATCTCTAGGAATAAAAATTCAGCAGAATCTGAGTAATTTTGGGAATAGGAAGTCAATACCTTAAATGAGAAGTCACTCCTCAGGTACACCGCAACTCCCCCTTCACCTTTACCTATACGGTCATTCCGAACAAGGACGTAATCAGGAAGGAAGTACATTGTGGAGAGAAGATGTGGTTTGAGCCAACTCTCCGAAATCTGGACGGCGTGCACATTAGAGCCAAAAAAAAATATCGCACAAATCAGTGAAATGACTAGGGATGCTTTGAGCAAAGTCAAAGTCAAAGTCAAATATTTTTATTCAATATTGAAGTGATTACACTTGTTCATTGACTGTCAAGAACATTACCACCGGTTCGAAAAGAAAGCCACTGACCTGAGAAGAACCGGCGTAAGAAACTCAGCGGGACAATTTTTTTTTAAATCTTTTTAAATTT
>DWHK01000241.1:0-15647 GCA_018247855.1 Graphium androcles | reverse complement strand
TTTTCGAATTTCATAATTTTCTCCAGAAAACCGGTTTTAAAAACCGACAAACCCTAGCTGTTACCAACTTTGTGATGTGCTCCCGTATCTTGCGCTTCAGTATACCCCAAAGCTGCTCGATTGGGTTAAGTTCTAGTGACTGCTGTCTAGTAGGATCATGTTATTAAATCTAAGAGTCCAAACCATCGCATAAAAATTGCTGATTTATGACATTGACTTGCTGGAATTACACGTCATCTTAACTGCCCATGCGGCCTTCGAAAATAATGTTTCGCTGATGCCTAAGGCAGCCTTGCCGCCTTAAATCATAATGCTGCCGCCTCCGTGTTTATCAGAATAGGCACTAGACAATCGGGATGATAATTCTGCCGATACGACGCCCAACAAAAGTTAAACCCGGTATTCAGGACATATAAAATGGAAACGACACTTGTTTTAGATCTTTTATTAATTTTACAAGAAGCGGATTACTTCTGCGTAATTATTGTTATTGTATATGAGACGTGTAGTATAAATCCTACCTCGAAGTTGGATTCGTTGGACCATACCACATTCGACCAATGTTTTTCAGTGAAATGCTAGTACTTCAGAGTCCATTGTAATCGTTTTTTTTTGTCGTTGTCGGAGAGTAATGACTTCTTTTCTAAAAGTTCTGGCTTTGTAGTCTCTTAAGCGTCATCTGTGAGTCATCTTCTTGAATGAATGGCTTTTCAATGTCTTCTGTTAAGCGGCAGCAAGCTCGAAAGATGATTTTACGATCCCCGAGAGAATCGCGTAAAAGTTTTCTGTCAAAAACGACTCGTTCTTTTTTTATTTACGTAAAACCCAGTCTCGGCAAACACATTTTGCAGATTTTAACTGTTTGGCAATTTCCACCTGGGTCTTGCCCTCTTCATGCAAAATCTGGAATTTTATTATTTTTTCCAATTCAAGTTATCGTTGCTTTGGCATTTTCAACGATTAACTATCTGTACTTTACAAAAAAAAAATATAGCACATGCTGTGTGTATTTTTACAGCATGTTCTTAACACGAGAGAGGCCAATAAAGACTTACCTAAAATATTTTTCGAAAATCTTCTGAGCGACTTTTTGTGTATGAGATGTTTTAAGGTGCCTTCAATTACCGTAACTATTGTTTAAATTGAGCTTTAACATTGCCGTTCCCAAGATTTTGTGACAAATTAGTTGCTTTTTTTAATTATTTTATGAGTTACACGTGTTTTATGGGTTGTCTAATACTTTTGAACAAGGCTATATATCAACTCATAACTCAACAGATGTGATCAACTTCGCGTCCCCGGAGCCAGTCGCGCCTTTAGACCCGAAACGCGGCGATAAGTTCAACATGATCGAGAACAAGCGCTCGTACGTCAAGAAGGAAGTCAAGCCGGAGCCCAGGCAGGAAGCTTTGTATACTGTTACCTCTAACAGGTAAATAATAATAATAGCTTTCGTAGGCTCTTTTGTTACTTCTATTGCGCTCGGAATTGCTATCATCACTCTTCGCTACCGAATTTATAATATCGTTCCGCATAGTCTTTTCTATACTTTTCTTTTTCCACGCCCATTACTTTTTAATTGGGAATATGTACCTAATCTTTCTAGTCCAATGACATATGTGATCCAAGTCTTGCAATATCCAATGTCATTGAAGTGTTCATAGGCAACAGAATGACCTAACTTTATAATTCAGAACAAACCAATGTAGTGAATCTTTTGCCTGCTCTCCGCCAACCTTTGTCAATAAAATGGCAGAAATACGAGCCTTCATTAGCGCTCATGTAATGTTTTGGACTCAGTATAAAATCCCTGTAAAATGTATGAATTCTAGATTGTTCATATTGTTTAATATATCACAACAAAATTTTAAACAGAATAACAAATAGAAATTATATGTAGGATGGGCGCACGGTTTTCTAATCTGAGGTCGTAGTTGGAATATAGCAGACATCAATAACTATGAGTTTTAGTTTGTTAATTGGGTCAGGGCGATTCGCCGAAAGTGAGTGCTTTCATTTACATAGGTGTGTAAAACGTCGTATTATAGTAGAAAAGAAAGAAAGCATACACTCACGCACTATGATATTTCTCGCGCAGTTGCGGGTACACCTGCATCATTATTGTTTCTGTGACGACTGTGGATATTCAACTTTGTTTTTTAAATTTGGGTAAATAAATGAATTGGGTAGATATAACTCTTGTTTCCATGCTGGGTGGCATCTTTAAACGAACATTTTATATCGCACGGTGTCACATCCTTAATAAATAATATTCTTAAGTATGTTTTTCTCGCTAATTTTCTTTCAGGATCTCATCCATTTTTTCTCCTCCTCCTTCTCGTTTTTCTATTTTTCATTTCAATTGTAATTTAATACAAAAAATATACTTGTTGCGTCTTACTTACGTCACACGCTATCGGAGGATCAAAAAAGAATATATAGGGCTACCTTTTACAAAAACCAAAAGGTACCAAAATCTTGTTATTAAAACAAGAAGTGTTACGAGCGAAGGAAGGCATACAGTGTCCCTGTTTTTAACGATTTTACTATCCGATAACTGCAATGGGTCTTACATATGTATAGTTTTCTATTTTGATTCAGGAGGAATTTGATTCTACCGTCTGATAACATTACATTCATAAGTTGGGTTAATATACCAAGACACTGTAGATTATCGCCTAAGTGCACGGCGAAACCAAATCGCGTACACACGCTATATCTGCGTACCAGACCGGTTCCCACTGCCCCCAGCAACCGATTAACAACAGTCGACGGCGATCATGATAAAGGTCCGTATGCCTGATCGTGGCCACCCTTAGTGACGGTCCCCCCGTTTGTTAAAATACGCATGTCCTCATGCGTGACTCTATTAGCGTAGTCTCAGCCCGTGGAAATTTAAACTTTTCATGGGTTCGTGTTGCCATGACGAAGCTCTACACATTACAAGTAGATACTATGAGCTTAACTTCGTTCAAACAGGATCAAGACCGCGACAAAGCTTCGTTTTATATAGCATGAATTAGCATTTTAAGGACCTTCAATTGAAATTTAGGCCAGGTATATTTCTCGTACCTGGCCTAAATGTTGGATGGTTGGCGACAGGAATAGGTTAACTTTGCTTCTCACAAGTTGTAAATTAAATTATTGGTAGCTACTACTACTAATATGTATATGAATTACATGGGAATATATGTCAATTTGTTTATTTGGAATTGGTCAAGGGAACAGATATTTATTAAGGTATCCTGCAGGTTTTCTTTATAAGGAAATGTGATTTAAATACTTGTCACTGCATTTATTATTGTTTTATTTATAATTTTCATGTGTAAGGCTTTCTTTAAATTTTTTTTAAACATATTTTGGATCGTTATAAATTGACAAACTATCCTAGTTGGAATTTCGTTTAATTTGCATGACTTTTGGTTTAGTCTTTACAATCGACTTCCTGTACTGTATAACGCAATATAATTGCACAATAATCTAAGACAAATCTGATTTCTTATTTAGATAGGCTTTTCTCAGCTTCAGAGTATCATAATACTTGAATAGAGATGTATTTGTGTGATCTTTCTGTACCGTCAGCGGGAACCCCGTGATCCAAAGAATACAAAGGAATAGGCGGAAGTCCACTACCGGTATTGGGAGCCTCAGCCGGATGACCAAGACCACCGTTAAAGTAGAACCATCGGATCCTGGTGAGTTTGTTTTAATTTTTTATTATATAAATTTATAATCGTGATTTCATCTCAGTTATAAACGGAATATTTATTTATCACACATCGGCTATGCAGTTTTGCTCTTCGGCACCTCAGGAGCTAAGCGTGCTTTACTGTAAGTCAGTGTAGGTAGTGCCTCTCGGATGGGGCAGGCCTATAAGTACACCAAGGGCTGTCTGTAAAATGTTGTGTTCTACCGCCTACAAAAAATCGCGCGGTCTTGTGCCGGAACTCACGGCTGTCGATTTAACGTGAAACGTCCATGTCACCTTTTAAAAGATGTAAGAGATAGAAAAAATAAGCAGTCAATATTTAGCTTACATAGCAGCAACCTAACTATATAAGCTAAATAATGAAACTCGGTTTATGTTTCTAAGACTATTGGGACTATTTCTAAGACGAAACAGGTCTTTACCGCCTTAGTCATGACCCTCTTAAAAAGTTTCACGTGAGTATATTAATTGAAATATTCCAAAAGTGGATTTTAAATTTTATTCTACTTCATCTCCTTTCAGGTAAGCCGTACAAGGAAACAAAGCCTCTAGAAAGGTCTTACAGTTTGAACAAGAAACCAAAAATGATCAGCACTTACGGAAAGGCAAGAGGGGGTGCTGTCAAAAAGACAACCCAATTCACCGGTTCTCTATCAGATCGATTGCAATTAATAGACACTACCCCAACTGGGGAAGATCCTTACCAGCTAGGTGAGGCCGATATGAGGGAGCAATCTCCCATACCCAAACTGATGCTTCAAAAAACGAACCACGGTCGTATGAAGATATGTGCGGAGACCGGTGCTATGACAGGCAGACGAATCTACGATGCACCTGCTACGGAGACCAGCAAGACCAAGATGAAATTGGAGAGGTTAGTAGTTTTATTGACCGACTTAAAAGATAGTGGAAGATTCTCAATTAGCTTGAATTGTTTTGTATTTGTTATCTCGTTTTTCCGTAATTTTCAAAAAGAATATACCTACAGATTAGGCTCTAAAAATTTTCTGAAAAATCATTTCAGTAGTTTGATTTTTAAATCATAATAATTAAAAAAGTACATTACGAAAGCTCACTTCTAAGGCGTTGAAAGTCGGTTTTTAATTTTGTGTGCAAATAATAATATTGTTAAATAGTAAATTAATATTAAGTTGTGTATTATTTAGTTCAGACCTTAGCATAGTTAGTAAATAAATTGGACATAGTTTTTAAACCTTAGCCTAGCATCGATTTGAAAGATTCTTCACACCCATCTATTTCTATAGCTGTCAAACGCAGTGATTATTTGCTTCTGATTATTTATGATCCAGAGATAATACCATTTTGGGAGTTTTTTTTTTCATTCTGAAATATTGATATTCCGCAATATATCTTGTTCATTGTCCTTTCTTTCCATCTATGATTGCGCGAATTTTATTTTGTTTTTTTGCCTTATTTCTCTGATCATAATTTAATAAGTGAATCCTTTACTCTCGTTTCGTATGAAGGAATTCTTAAGTGGCCTTATTTTCTTTGAAAATCTTCACGTTTCCGTATCTATTAGTTACACGACATAAAAGTTTTGTAGATTCAAATAAATTTTATAAACCGTGTACATGAACACATCGTTTTTATATTTTCCCAGTTGTTACGAGAGGGTAGGAACGTCCTCTACGCCAAGTGGTTCTGCTCTTAAAAGGTAAAGCTCCAAAACTTTAAGCTTTTACATTTTGAGCACTGCTACCCTTTAAAACAGAGATAATATTGTAGAGTGATGTCTGATCTGACTTCAAAATTTCTTTCCTATATATGGTGTAAGATTTTAAGGCTTAGAATTAAGTATAAATCACACTAGATATTGTATTAATTTATAATATTATTACATATTTAACACCAAAAATATAGATAAAAAAGTCCACAACAATGTTACTTAAATTAAAAATAACAAGGCAACTGTATATATAGCAATTTGTGCTAAAAAATAATAAAAATATTGTCGTATTTATATTAGTATGAGCTGATCGTAGATAGGAAAGATTAAAGAATAGTATTCAATAAGACATTGAGTTTAAATGCTTCTGTCAAAGTACTAAAATACAAAATTCGGTGGTTAATAAACGTCACCTTGGAGTCGGAGTCTGTTGTATTTCATTTCACGAAAGAAACACGACAACACTGCAACACTGATTTTGTAACTTAAGTTTCATTTGCCTAACCATAAGACTAAATGAAAACTTAGCAAGCAACTTAGCCGTTAAAATAATAATGTGACTCAATGGACATCAGAAACGGTAATTAAAACATCAAATCATCTAATACGCATTAAGGAAACGCTTAACGTCTTAACTGTTCTGTAATTCAAAAGAGAATTTCAGACTCATTTGCGCATTTCAGAGTCCCAGCTCTTTTGTACAAGGGTCGAATATTAAGTCACAAATATATGTGTGTATGTTCTCAGTATTTTATGATCGTTCCTAGGTACAGCATGCCATCCGCTTACGCGCCGACTGTCAAAAAGGAGCCCAAGACACTCATGGTCCAAGATCCGGACATGAGCTTAGTGAAGACCGAGACCGAGATCGATTGGCGGGCGTACGGCGCTAACAAACCTAGAGAGACCAGTCTATGCGATTTCTCTTACGGGGAGACTTCAAACAACCTAGCGACTGGAATACTTCCATCTTTAGATTCAGTCGACTTTCAGGATTTATTCTCTGCAGATGGCCTGAACCTGGATTTGAACCCGATCATGTTTAGCCCTACGAAGATGCCGGAAAGGCCAAAAAAGCGCGGCGGTAGAACGACCAGCGCCAACGTTCTTCATGCGAGCTTTCCACCCCCTTTTGAGGTGAGTGAAATGTCCCGCTCGAAAGACTATGTGTGTGGTTTGTATAATTGATTGAGGTATGTTCATGATTCAGATTTTATGCCCTTTTCCCGGAGATTCTAGTATAGCGTTCCTGAATTAATAGCCAAAATAAAATAAATTTAATATATTTAATACGTTAAACAATTGACGTGCTTTCTTTTGCTTATATTTACTACAGAAAATATGTTAAGTGCTGCCCTTCATCCTATAAAAACAAACAGATTAATATACAAAAATAAACATTATTATTTAGTTATTTACTTTTCAGACAAGAACTACATTCTATTTTTTGTTATTGATAAATTTTTAAATCTATACAAATGAATAAAATTGAAGCGTTTGTTTGTAATTTAAAAATATGAGCTTTTTAACAAATCCATATGAAAATAATACGGCATTAACACATTACATTACATGGCTGGCATTATTTTAGACTATGTTGTTTTTGAAAAAGTATTAGAGTTCTGAGCAAATAAAATAAAACCTTTAAAGTGGCGAATGTTACCATATTAATAGCTTTCCACACTACTTTAATTTAGATGTTTCGATCCATCTTGGCGCGTGGCTTTATGTGTGCATAAAGCTTGTGTAGATACGGTAACAGCGTGTGCGTAACAAGAGGTACAGTCAACAGCACGTTTTTTTTTTCAAAAAATGTTAGTCGAAAATTTTTAAACAATAGAATAATAAAATAGAAGTGTGTTATTTAAATAAATATTCTGTATCTCAACTAGAAAACCCAACCAAGATTTATTATGAAATCTTTTTCCGTATTAAATGTCAATAGTATTACTCTCTTTTTTTACACGTTGGGGAGTATTGGCATAATCTCATTTCACTCAATTATTATTATCAGATTTTGTTTAACATTACGAGAAGCAATTTGATTTTTCAAATTACTCCAGATTTTTATTTAGGGTAAGATGGCAGGCGAAGAAATTTCATGCCGTAATATGCAAAAGCATATTAACAATTTTATATCAAATTAACTGGTCCAGCAGACGTTGTCATACATTAAGGTCATTAATAAACAAAAAGTATTTTTAAATTGGATAATATTAAACAACCTAATATACCATAAGCAACCTTTTATTAAGAACTAAGTACGATTTCCGAATTATAGACTCGCGGACATAAGTATATCGTGACACGAAATTTTTAAAAATATACTGATATGATTTATTTAATGAGTCATTTCAATTTTTTTTTTGTTAACTATTATTTCATTTCTATTTTTATACTATTGGAATTGCGGTATGACAATTATTTTTCCTCACAGTACCCGCAAAAAAAAGCGATAGAAATAAGTTGTTCAGACGACAACTGACGCGTCACTGCCTAACAAATGAAAATTGCATACTTACAGGCATATGCACACATAGAGTCATGAGCCAAGATGAGTTGAAGTATCTAAAGCAAATTCAATCAAAAAATTATGATGGCACAAATAATGTTTGCGAATAAAGGCATCATACAGATATTTTCGTTTGTTGGTGTAAACATCCTAATCTCATGAAGTACTAGTCGGAATTTAATTGTCTTTTTATATGATAAACAGATTCATGAGAAATAGTTTAGGCTTTTATTTCGCATCACGCTATTATCCTTAGAGCTCAGCAGATAGCAGGCAGAACAAACATCTAGTCTTTGCATATATAGGTCTTTTATACGTGTGAATGTCACTGAATTTAGCCTAAACGGTTGTGTTGAATTCTATGAACTTTGTGTGTATTTGGGTGATTTTCCGATGGTTGAATTCAAAAATAAACCCGGCAGGTGGCTCTATTATATCTAGCATACGTTACTACTTGTCAAGTTCGGACTGGAAAACGACTGGCAGTTCCGCTAGTAATCTATAAACGTGTTATGTATTAAGCATGATTATTTAGAATTTTTCTAATATATTGTTTTCCCCCAGACCCACGACATGCGCTCTTTAGGCGTGGCTCCAACCGCCACCGCGACGTCCACGACCATCTCCACCACCGCTACGGCCCCCATCATTGCTGACGTCACCACTTCCACGTTTCCCCCTCCCCCGCCCGACGTCAAACGCGGGGGGGAGAGCAAGCGCGGCCGCAAGCGCGCCCATTCCACCACCGGCCTAGCGAAGATGGCCAAACCGAAACCACCGCCAAAACCGAAGACGCCACGGGGCAAGGGTAACTATACCTTATAGGTTAAGGTCATTTATCAACATTACGAAGGATCAGCAGGGAGGGTAACTGCTTATATAATATAGCTCGAATCATCCATCAACTATAGGGATTCGCACGCTAGCAAGTCACACAGCTCAAGATCACCCATCAACATTACGAGAGATCAGCAGGAGAGGTTAACTATCGATAATATAGCTCAAAGTCACTCATCAACCTTAGTGATTAGCAACTGACTGACAATGTACACGAGATCCGCGACGATCCCATATGAGGCATTAGCAGGCATCGTTATTTACAAATATATACTCTTCTAGGCTACAGTACAATACACAAAAAGACAAACACGCATCTAGGAAGATTTAACGATTATTTATTATCCCCTAGTACTACAATTATTTGACCTCTTCACTTCTATATATTAATTTATCAATGTTTAAATATCCTTTGCTTTCAATTGTTACTAAAACTCCATTTATTATATATAAAAAAATTAAAACCTATACTTATTGTCATGAACTTTTTTTTTGAAAATCTATTATAGTATTTATTAATCTAAATATACATATGTACTTTATGAAACACCCTCCTCCTTTAAGTATAAATATCGTTTTTTTTTAGGTTAAATTATCGGCATTATCACCTATTGACCAAACTGTTTAAATAAATATTTATTGTTATTTATTTATAAAAAAAGAGTAATATTTTTATTTAAAGACAAATAAAGAATTCATAAATTTAATGAAATCAGTTAACTTTATGTACAGTTAAAAATTCAAACGCTTATGCTTGTTTATTCTTTAACTTATATATATCTAGACGTTTGTTGTCTTATTCCCAATGTACAAAGTAAACTTCTCTTACCCCGTTATTAACATTGTTGAATCGGTTTCTAGCGAATAAAAACTTCACCGAAACCTCGAAGGACACATATACAGCTTGTATCGCTACACAAAACAATGTATGTCATACGAAATAACGAAATCATCAAACAATGTAATGAAAGATGTCCAAAGCTAAATGCTTTACAAGAGAGAAAGCTATCATCTAACATTGCACAACGTGTGATCGGGATACCGCATATGTATCCAGGTCAGCCCGATGGCTTACAATCTGTCATCGGAACCAAACTCCACCCACAAGAGCATGTTGTGTTGTACTTTATTATTTATTTGTTTCCGTCCGGTCCTTCTGTCGTTCCCCGCCTTGAGTGTGTAGAGTTGAATTTGCGTTTGGCGCGTAGGGATGGCACATTTAAATCATAGATTCTCTATGTCAGAGTCCACGGTGGCAATCTTGTGTATGTCGCTGTGTTGGTACTATTAATTTCACTAAAATACACAGTGCTATCTTTACGACGCCAAACGCAGCGTTGGCACCTTCTCTTTCTCTTTTCGGATTAAAAGGTTCAAGCTCTACATTGCGCTTACGCAGCGTTTGCTCTATTTTTCTCTCTTCCACAACAGTGCGAACCGTACGTATCTATAAGCAGTGTCAGCACTATATTCCACTTGTGACGAGAGACGATGTGCCAACCGTGCGCTGTGAAGCATTCTTCGTAATTTGGCGTGAGTAAGTCAATCAGTACACTGGAGCCAATGGTGCCAGCCCTGCGTCCATTATCACTGGTCTGTCGCGCATCGTGCAAACTCCTAGTTTTTGTTTCCTGGAGTAGAGGGTGCCGGCTCTGCGTCGCTTACTCAAGGCTGTCTCTTAGTCGTCTGACTCGTGGAGGTAGGGTGCCAACCCTGGTAGGGCTGCACTTGCGTAGCAGGGGTGTCACTCACAATGCACGTGCTCGACAGCTGCGTGCCGCGGGAAGCGGTCTCCGGTGCCGGGGCGGATGACGCGGCGGCCGTACCACACGCTGGTGGGCGACCCAGACCTATCCTGGTACCTGGGCCTCGACCCAGAGCTCAAGCCCGAGGACGTGGACCCCCCGGCCGACTGCAAGAGGCCCACCGTCGAGGTAAACCTCCCATACATGCCTTGACACGCCCTCCACTATCTATATGTAGCCGCGCCATTAGCTCCATATGTTTAACGATAATTTTGTATTTTATAGTTCCCCCTGTCGCTTACCGCGCCCCTATATGTATATAGATACATATGTAGCCTATAATTGACCATGCTTTCGGCTCCCTGTATTTTACTATAATTTTATATGTATATATATAATATTGACACCTTCGACTATTGTTCGATCCGACCTTATATGTATCGATGTTTAATGCTCCAACTTTTTAATATTGTATGTATTTCTTCCTCCACACAGGTAATGCTGTCATTAGCGCCATACTCTCAGAAATTTTTTTTGATATTACAATGTACAATGTAATCTGTTATACACCATGCATTCCCAAATCCATCTTCCGCCACTAGCTTATATTTTATTGTAGTGTAATGTATGTATGTGAGATATGTATGTTCTTCTGTGTATAATTATGTTTCAAATTGACAGATTGTAAGACCATCGCCGTATATGCGAATAACATTAAAACCATACTTAATTTTGTCCACATTATTAAAAATGAATTTCCCACTCATTATACATATTCATCTATACATATATGTTTATATTTATGTATACTACATTGTACTCTTAAATATATAAATAAGTTAAAACAAAAGTGCATACCTGTAACGCTTTTATTTACAATTTGCCATTCTACAAAATATAAAAAGAAACTTTACACAATATGCAAAACGAACTTTCTGACGTATATAAATAATATCTTAATTAGAATTTGAAATTCAATTTAATTTATGCGGTTATCAATGGTAAAGTTTTCTTCAAAAACCTGCTGCGTCAAAACCAATTTTATGTTTAATTTGTAAATAATATTTTTCAATGGTACAAAAATAAAATAAAGTTTATTGGACAATGAGAATATTGCACAAATAGATATAAAATAAAGTACTAATTCTTACAAATAATAATTTTTGGCGTTAAATTATTGAAAGTTAGTATACGAAAATGTATCTATGATATATATGATAACATCTGATATCATGTGTATCAGATGATATCATATATTAAAAAATATATCATAAAATGAATTTTAAATATATATTCATATATTTGAAAATGGTCTCTATATATAATCGTCATCCTTTTTATTATACTTTATTTTTATAATATTAGATAATTTTTACTGTATGTTTATTTATTTTATATATCCAGTATATTTTGTTTAAAAAAAATATTTTTTTTTCTCGGAAAGGGCAATTACAAAATATATGAATGGATTTAAATAATATCAGTTAATTTGGGAAAGACACTGCTATTGCAGGATGTGGAATATTTAAGGGTTTAAAATAAATAGCTATAATTCAGCTAGCGATAATTCACAACTGCAAATGAATATCGATATAAATGTGAAGACAAGTACCTAAAATCTGTTGGTAAAGCGAAAAATATTACTTATATTGCTATGCGATGGTTTGAGCTTGCGCTAACAGGTTCTAAATGTTTCTGGATTCTGTTTGATTTGAGGAAAAACGTAGTGGGTACAACCGATGTTAAGTGAGAACTACTGGTATACAACGGCTTGTGATTGTTCTGCCTAGCTACGTTATGTCACTCACGTAGCGATATGGGAATGTATTGATATGTATTTTTTACTAATTGTCGAGTCACATACAACATCTTTGTCGGTTGTTCTTGCCTTAGAAAGAATAGGCTGTTACATAGAACAGGGACGGGAACATATTTTTAGGATTGGAATGGGATACTGGTAGGGATAAGCATGACCATCCTGCACAATCAGAAATCTGTCCTACTATATTTTTTGCTGGAATTATCCAGGTTAAGTGGCTAATTGAATTTAATTAATAACCAGTGTTATCGAATTAAGATAATTTTCTGTCACATTGCACATTGTGGATGCTACACACTGCGATTGTCATAAATTTTAAATTTTGTGAATAAGCATGGATGTTTGTATGTTATAATTACTCACAAAACTGCTGAATTGATTTCGATGAAGCTTTAGCATATACTGGTGTATTGACTAAGTGTCAATGCTACTCATGCGAGGGTATTAAGTTTTTCAAGCTTCGGCGAACATAATTGTGGTGGCAGTATTGTATGTATATTTAATGTTTAATTTATTTTATGACTTTAATATTGAATTACCATTTGATACATGCTTCGCGTTATATTATATTTATTTAAATAGTAATAGTAGTGTAACGAACTCTGACCAGTCCAAAATGAGTCGTAATATGACCAGTGGTCAAAATTCGACTCGTTTAAAAAATTCGATGGCAATTGACATCAAACAAACTGTTTCTATTTTTTTTGTATTCAACCCAATAATACTTAATAATATCCATTAAACAAAAATAAATGAAGTTCATGTTATAAACAGCAACTTTTGTATCATTATTACAGAACTGTTTCGTCTTTTCCTAATTGTAAATCTATATTTATAGCGGAACTTATTATGACGATTCCAGGTGCCAAGGTGGCGCGAGAAGCCGTACACGAGTTGCTACACGATGGAGGGCACAGAAAACGTGGACGACCGCGTGTACGAAAAGCGTCACCAGAAATTGGAGGCTGAGGAGCGGCGGCAGCTGAGGTGAGCAACCGTTGCGAAATATTTATGTATTAGCTTGTACTGGCTCTTATTTACTGTTAAAGTCTATTATTGGCTAACACCTCTCTAGAGAAGAAATTCTAAGAAAAATAGTAGTGTCCGTATTCTTTAGTTATAACAAGGCTTTGAATACTAGATGAAATACGAGGATCTTGAAAAAGCTTCCATCAATTTGGAGCGATTATAGGATTTGTGGCTTTTTATGTCTATGATATATTCAAGTTCATGTTTTCGGAAATAGATGACATGCCTTATTTTCTAATTATCTCAATATTATCTTTTGGAACTCGATTAAAGCTTGGTCAACTAGGTATTATGTTTTTAACAGTGTAGAAGAAATACATTAGAAAGTTTACAAACAGGTAAAAATAATTCATCTTCTCGGTTTAAGTATATATAAAGAAAAGGACTTAGCTTTTTGAAGATTTTTTTGTAGTTTTTGAACGACTTTAAGCCTTTTAATCGTTCTAAAAGTAAAAAAAATCTTTACTCACAACGACACAACCGTATGTACCAAATATTGCATTACAGTTTCAAGTCGCGGGGGCAAAATGACTTAGTGTTGTTGTTTTTAATTTGGGACAATACGGGCTGATCACCTGATTGCCTGAAAACAAAGACGAGCCATGCGTCGGATGGGTATATAAAAAGTCGGTCTTGCGCCTGATCTCTTCGGTCGTGTCGGATATCCGTGCCATCGGGCTATGAGAGTAAAGGAACGGAGAGATCTTCACCGCAGTTGGCTGATTCCTAAGTAAATTGGCTACCGTGACAGAAATTCGGCCAGGAGAGCTTAATTATTATATACCGAACCTAACAAATCACCTACTATCGATCCGCAGGTGGCACATGCGCCGCATCCGCGAGCAGCGGCACGTGGAGCGGCTGCGGCTGCGGCAGCGAGCCTCGTGGGCGGTGCGCCCACCCGTCTTCAGTGTGTGGCCGCGGCCCCGCGAGGCGAAGTTCATAGAGATCGCGGACGCCCTGCCTGTCATTGCTTTCGGGGAGGCCATGCCTGATCTGCCCGCCAAGTGAGTGCCTACCATAATAGAGAGTAACCCTATAGTATATAGTCTGATGCAGCACAGAACCGTGAGCGGCGACGGGTCCGATCTGCCCGCTAAGTAAATGACACGAAGGGCGTGTTCATTTCGAGAACGCTTATCGCACACATACGATTTCTGGTCCGTAATTCCCAATACGATTTTTGAATTCGGAAGACCAAATGCATTTCATGTTTTTAGGGTCCAGTACCTCTAAAGGAGAAAAAGGAACCATATATGATGATCACTTCGTTTTCCGTCTGTCTGTCTTTCCGCCCGTTAAAGAACCCTTTTCTATGGTACGCGTAGATAAATTTGAATTAAATACTAAATGGAGCTGTGAAAAAATCAACCTTCTCAAGTATACGCAATAAAAAGATATGGGCGTTTATCAACGCATTTTCCATCCAGTCGCAAAGGGAATCAAAACTGGTATTGGGTACTTCCCGCTGACCTATAATCATGAAATTTGTCAGGAAGCAATATCTTGTATCACAAGTATAGGAAAAAATAAATTTGAAAACCGTAAATTTGTTTTTTTATGTGGCGGTACGGAACCCTTAGTGCACTAGTCCGTCGCACTTGCCCGTTTTTTATTTCTCTAGAACATGCTCTGTTTTTTTGTATGCATCCCCACCACATTTGGAAATGATATTCGGAAACGTACCGTATGTTAAAACGGTCTATAACTGCAGGAGCCTTTTGCTCATCATCTTCATTCGCAAAGAGCGTGTTCCTTTTAGCAACGGCGACATTCTAGTTACTGTTATAAATAAGTGCCTATTTCTTTCTTAATAGCTAACACTGCTCTAACACCACTAGGAATGAATATATTAGAGGAAGTATGAAAGTAGCACCAGTGACCGAGAAGTTAAGGAGTGGAAGGCTATCCTGGAAACGTCATGAAAAGGGAGGATAGCCATGTATGCAAGAGGGCCCTAAATATGATGGTAAGCAGCAAGTTCACGAGAGGGCGACCACAAAAATGTGGATAAACTGTGTGAAAGAGGATATGTGTGTAAGGGGTGTGAATGTAGAAATGATAGCTGATAGAGTGAAGTGGCGAAAGTACTCACGTCGAAAGTACAAAGTCGTCACTCGACCAAGATTTTTATTTGTATTACAGTCTACACCATAGATTTAGAATATAAAGACTAATGATGCGTGGCAAAGAGAAACCATTATCCTTAAGTATATTCTGTGAAAGGGAAAGAGCCGAGTAATAAAATACTCATGTTTCAATGTTTTTTCCGAGTAAGAGCCTATAGCGTTTCTCTTGCTTACGTT